>JAHLJT010003656.1:101600182-101724253 GCA_031308135.1 Acheta domesticus | reverse complement strand
CGAGACGATTTCGAACATTCGATTTTGCTATAGTGCGATGTATTCAACTCTGCCCCTGACAGGTATCAGCTGTTGACGGTTTCATCCAATTTCATCCAATACGTTGCTACAGTGACGTCACTATGATTACGTTCAAGCTCCTGTTTGGATGAAACCGTCAATAGCTGATGCCTGCCATGGGAAGAGTTCAATAAATCGCCGGATAAATTGTCCTGAAATTTCGCAAAATACAAAGACGTACTTCTTTTCTTCTCGGTCACTCAGGAGTGAGATACTTTCCATCGTTCTCATCAGGCTCTATATTCGGCTATCATTGCGGGTGGGTTGCGACGGACGTTCAAGCTCCTGATTAGATGAAACCGTCAACCGCTGATACTTGCCAGGGGAAGAGTTGAATAAATCGCAATATAAGTTGCCCTGAAATTTTTCAAAATATTTGACATGCAGGCTTCATTTCCTTGTCGGTCACTCAGGAGCGAGGTACTTTCCACCGTCCTCACCGGGCTCTATATTCGGGCATCATCGCGGGTGGGCTGCGACGGACGTTCAAGCTTCTGATTAGATGAAACCGTCAACAGCTGATACCTGCCATGGGAAGAGTTGAATAAATCGCAGTATAAATTGCCCTGAAATTTTTCAAAATATTGACATACAAGCTTCTTTTCCTTGTCGGCCACTCAGGAGTGAGATACTTTCATCGTCCTCACCGGGCTCTATATTCGGGCATCATCGCGGGTGGGCTGCGTCGGCGAGCCTATTCAGGGGCGATGACGGCGGCGGAGGCGGTGGTGCGAAAGAAGCGCGTGTGTGAGTCCCCATTAGCGGCCATGATCGAGCATATTCGAAGCTGCCATGATTTTTATTACCAGCGACGCGCAGCAGCGCCGGCTATGAAATGAAATTACAAAACGGCTATTCGATTGTTCCGCCACCGCGCGTTCCAAAAGTTGTGGTACCGGGCCAGGGATATTAGGTTTATCTCAGGCAGGGTTGCGGATTGAAATTCAACGCTACACACATGAGTTTGGGGATACAGCGATGATTTGACTGGGAAAAATATTTACCGGAACTCATTTTATTAATTCAAAGATTGTCCAGGTGATTTGTAGAAGGACAACATTTCTACTACGGACACGTTTGGTCCCGTTATCCACGAATGATGACTTTTTCCTCTATGCTTGAATTCAAGAATAATTGTTTTTGTTTTTCTAAACATTTGATACGCCAACGAATTCGATAAGACATGCCTCGTATTTTCCAAAACGCATATTAAGTATATACTAAGTCAAATGGCGAGTCAAATTGTGGCTGAACAGAGAAGTTGTGGTTTGCAACAGCTTGTTAATGCTAAATTTACTTATTCATTTTGTTAGGTTATAATATTCGTAGGTAGCATCTCATTAAGTCAATATTTTAATACATTATTCTGTTGGGGGGCTTTAAGGAACAATTTATATTACACTTGCTAGACTTAAAACTTAACGAACATTATTTAATTATCGTTATTATCACACATTATTTAACGTCACAATTTTGTTTACTATTTTTGATGTTGTATAAATAAATACTTCAAAAACAAAGATGAAGATACAAAGAATCATGTCCCAAAAAAATAAATACGAGAATGCGAGAAACGTTTCATATTGAACTGAGTGTGAATTTTCAGTCCATACGATTGCGTTTAAAACAAAGAATACACCCCTAGTTTACAAAAATGATTTTTATCACCCATTCTAAGAATTGTGTATTTGAAGTGGACAATGAGTAATCGATTAACGGAAAGTTTTATCATTGCAGAGATGCGTGAATGATAATACAAACAATTGTTCTCCACTTGATCACCAACCTGTGAAAAATGTGTTTTCACAAAAGCGATTCAATCTTCCGGAAAAATTGAAAAACTTAATCAATGATGCATTTTCTGCTTTTAGACACCGATGTCGATGAAAAGCACAATGTGATAAATATCACGCGAGCTGCACTTCTAATTCTTAAACTGTGGTAATTTCTAATAGTTGAATGTGGCATTGCCGACGCTGTAAACTGTTTTAAAAATATTTTCATGTGTTGAAAATTTCTTTCATACTTCACTTTTTTCATGCGTAACTTTGTTCATGTATGTTCTTAAAGTATCTGGCGTCGGACTTACCAATGAATCATAGTATCTGATAATTTTATACTCCCCTTCAAATATTCCTAACATCCAATGATCTTACTGACCAACTATTATTATTATTATTATTATTATTATTATTATTATTATCTACGATATTTATCACTATCTTTTCCCTAAATCTCAAATCTCAGTCCTCATCTCAGGGGTTTCTGTAATCCTATCCAAATTAGCTATTCTCCTCAGGAGAGAAACTTTTGTTTTTCAGAGTGTTCATAAAGCTATTTCATTTGATGCTGGAAAATAAATGACTGGCTAAAATGAGCTTCTTACCCTTGTCCTATATTTGGCATTGAACAATTCTCCTTGACCTTTGTCGTAAGTGATTAAACATGAAGTAATTCTTCTTGAACGTAGTCATAATATCATTGCGTTTTATCCCTGTCGGGCTCGGCGCCGTTGGTATTCTTGATTCCCAGATGGTCGCGCATCCAGGGACCCAGGGCACAGTATAACCAGTATGTTCACTCGCGGCAAATCCCATTGAAAACGTTTTTTCGATCACCGACGTCCGCCATGTTCTTGGTATAACACCCGCAGCGCGAAATACATAAGTACTACATTTAAAACTGATTTTCTTGCATTAATTTGATTCTCTACTTCAATTCATTTTATTATTATATCAATTTTATTGAAATTTAACGTCCTCTCTAGCAAATTAAACACATACACTTATCTCTCCACATCTTTTGTAAATTGGAAGAAACTAAACTTACAGTTTTTGGTATTAGATTTGCAGTACACGGCAAATAACCACGTTTTGAAGTAATTTTTATCAGAGCAGATAATACGACTTGAAGGAAATGCTGAAACACAAGCACTAAACTCAACACTCTAGTTGCCGCATTTCTAGTAACAAATGAAAATGGCATCTTATGCACGCCTATTTTCTGTCCCTTCCACTTTTCCCGCCAATCCAAGTAGTCTAGAAATTTACTTCTTTTCGCGTGCGATAAAATTGAGAAAGAAAAGGCAATCATAAGCATGTTAATTGTATAAGCAACTCATAAGTTTCTTTGAGATGTCAGTTCTCATATCAAACGGTGTATATGCCTCCGAATGTATCTGCTGAAATTCTATTGGTTGACAGCCAAGAACAGGCCGAGAGTCTATTCGGCTCAAAAATAGATTTTGGAGCAAGTGAATATACTGGTTATACTGTGCCTTGGGGGTCTCGAGCTGCTTAACTTCTATGACTACACGGAGCGTGGCTAAAGAGACCGACTACCCTACAAGTCACCCTTGAAAATTGCTGTAGGAAAACACTGGTTCCCCAAAGGGATCAACCTACTTAATTTGAATTGCTTGAAAGTCGAATCGTTATGTTATCTTTACTGTTCACCAGAACCCCCATGAAGAAAATAACAATCTCTCTTTGGTGTAACTTTCAGTAGCAATATTCATTGACCTGTAGGTGAACTGAATGACGTCTCATTATTTACTACCCTTTGAACCTGGTGCTCTGCACTCAATTCACATGTTACCACGTTGTTTGACGTTACATTCCACACTCCAATTCCGTGAAAACAAACCTTTACTCTTTGTGGGGAAAATTGAATTAAATCGTTTTACGCAAATGTAAGCAACCCGTTGTGAAACAATTGGCATGATGAAACAAATTCATTCAAAGCGAGCTTGGTGATTAGTTTACATTACGGTGGAAGCATTGTTTCAAATCGCTTCTTCATTGGATAAATGAACAAGCCTGATTAATTCCATTTAGTCTGCCATCTCTTATCTCATCACGAAACATACAGTCCATGACACTGGTAGCAAATTCATAGTACGATGTACGTTTACAATCAATTATGGAATATGGCTAGTGCTAAAAATATAGATTACCAATTTATTGTTAAGCACGTAAGATTTAACCAATTTCAGTGATATAATAATTACTTCCAATACCTAAAATTAAATTATAAGGTGGCAGACATGTAAACTATTTTTGTTAGCGAGGCATGCTGCCTGAAAGAAAATAATAAACTATGAATATTACGCCATTCACTTAACGTTATATTACCGATCATCAATTTAAAAGTGCTTAGCGATATGATTCCAACCTTTTCTAAGCTTGAAACTATTATCAAACGTTATAAACTGAAACTAGATTTCATAATGGATAACTACTGTGACGTTCATAGCGGGTACAAATTATTTCATCGCGCCAAGCATAAAATGCTTAAGAGTACAATGCCATTGTGATGTGACGAAAGCCAAGAAAAAACAAACAAGCAAAAACAAATTACTTGCGTGCTAAGACTTTGCCACACTGTTACGATAATGTTCGCATTCATGCTTGTACTTTCCTCTATCTTTTTCGACTTCGCCCTGCAGTACTTCAATTGCCACCAATGCATTAGTAAGTTCAGTAGCAAGTATGATTCACCAATGCACTAGAAGTGCACTGAAACCATAAAAAACACATGTTTTTTCTATAATTCTTCCGGAATATTCTAGAGGAAACCGGTTAAGAATTGTGTCCGCTTTGCCTAGAGGAATTGAATGAGCTACTGACCATTTTTATAGGCAGCGCAAGTCACCCAAAACGCATTTTACCGTAGTCGCTAAAAAAACAACAAAAAAAACATTTTTTCACGGATTTTTTTAGAATGGATCAATAGAAAAAAGCCTCACGGGTAGCTCACTGGCCAGCATACTCGCTTTCCATGATGCGATCTCAGGTACGAAATAAACTATCGAACAAATAAATTAAAATAAAATAAGAAAAAAATGTAATTATTCAAACCAGTGAACATCAGCAAACATCTCGCATTGTGTTGAATTGTGGATTATTGTTTTCAATGTGAAAATAGCTTCATAATGAAAAACAACTAATGACGTTACACAGTGTTCATCCGGCACTTTAGTTGACATTTTAACATTGCTAGAGATGTATTAACAAACTAAGAGACATACACACGTACAATTAAAAAACAAAGAATTTCGAAAAGCCAATTGAATTGTTCTTGAAATTCGAGATTCTGCACGTTTTTGGCCACACGTGCAATGGAGTTTAGTAACCAGAGGAGCTAATCTTCAAAAAACGCAATAGAGCGTAAAAAATTTAGTGGACCATTTCATTTTGTAGATTACGGTATTACATTTCATTTTGTAGATTTTGTAGAAAATAACTTGAGGTAGGGGCTTGAAAGGCTAAGAATGCTGCGTTTGGCTGAAATGTAATATTTTGTCATATTCACTCTCATCCGGAAGCCTTTGCTGTTGAACGGAGAACTGTCCACCTTGCGCTAGTCGGTTGGCAACACTGGCCATCACTGCCACCGCAGCTTCCGCCGGGGCCACGCGGGGGTTGACGCCGCGCGCCAAATAATTGACGAGACAGGCGCCGCAGGAATCCGGGAAACAATTCACGCAGCGGCCGCCCTCGCGCGGCGTCACTCGGACGGGGCGGCCGCCGCCGGCTGGGCGGGGCGGGGCGGGGCGGGGCGGGGAGTGGTTGCGAGAGAGTGGCGTGGCGAAGTGTGGTGTGGCGGGGACTGACGGTGCGTACCGGGGCGTGGCGGGGCCTGGCGGGGCTTGGCGGGCGTGGCGGAGCGTTAAGGCGCGTGGTGGAACGGGGTGTGGCGGAGCGGGTTGGGGCAGGACGAGACGAGGTGTGGCGTGGTAGGGCGTGATGTGGCGGTGTGGGGTGGGGCATGGTGGGGTGGGGCGGGGCGGATGCGGCGTAGGGAGGCGTGGCGTGGCGGGGAGGGGCGTGTTTGGGCAATGGCGGGGAGGGGCACATCAAGTGGAGGCGGCGTGGGAGTCGGGAGCCCAAGGAAACAGAACGGAGTTGAGGAGAGGGGTAGTGGACATAGAAGGAGACGGATGTGGACATGGGACGGGGACAGCGGGAGCGTAGGGTGCGGGAGTCAAAACAGAAGGGTGGAGAGGGCGGTCAGACAGGGGTCGGAAGAGGAAACGGAGGGGGAGGGAAGATGGGGTGGGGTGGTTTGCATAGGAGGGAGCGGATGGCGAAGGACTACGCCATGACGAAGACTTGGAATGTTGGCGAGAAAGGGGAGGACTGCCGAAACGGAGAGAAAATGCATGGGCGAGAACGACGCAAGTGGCTGAATGGCGAGGCGACGGGGCTGGTGGGGACGTGGTCGTTAAAGGAGAGGGGCCTTCAGGGCTGTCTGGGCGGGGTACATGAAGTGGTGGCAGCTTGTGGGCCGGGAGCCTGCGGAAACACAAGAGAGCATAGGACAGTGTGGCAACGTAAAGGGAAGGGAGTGGGTTGCGGGCGGCGGGAGTGGAGTTCGTGGAGACATAACAGTAGGGTGATGACAGCAGGGGGCCAAATACTAAAGGAAATGATATAAAAGGAAACAGGCGACGTAGGGGGATGGAAGGGGGGTGGCGTGGCCAACGGAAGCAGCGCCGAAGAATTTTGAAGGGTGGCGGGAAGGGCAAGGACAGCGAAGTCCACGGGCGAAAGTGGGGGGCGGATGGGCGAAGCGGAAGCGACGGGGAGTGTGGTGGCAGGAGCGATAAAGGGGGTGCGATGGAGAGACCAGCAAAGGCGGCAGTGGGAGCGATTGGGAGTTGCCGGCAGCGGGACAGGCACGAAAGCGACGGGGAACGGTTGCAATGAGGACTCCGCGGCTGGCAGGGGCGGGGCGGGGGCGGAATGCGTGAAAGAACGAACAATATTTTGGCGTCAGGTCACGTCACTTGCATCGGATTGGTGGGATTTTTCGATTTCTGAATGACCATTGATTTCGAATTTCTGCGTACATTTAAAGCCTTTCACCATTTCTCTGCGAACAGAATTTAGAGAAATCGTTGTATGAAATAAATTACGAGTACACGTATGAAAGACGCAATCAATGCAAATAATCTACAAACACATATTGTACAATATTTTCAAGATAATGCCCTTAAAGGTTTCTGAGAATGTTATATCGTAACTAGCTACCTCTAACAAACTTCAAGTACTGGTTATTCAGAAAATGAGGTGATTATGTATACTTCAAGGAGAAATAATTTTTTCGTGTGTTAATCCCTCTGATAGGAAGAAGTAATAGAATGAACTGATTGGGCACCCTAATTCTCTGTTGTCGCTTAAGATTGCTCAGCGATAATCGGAATGTTTCCAATATCTCGGTTACTCTGCTACAAAAAAATATGCTTGCATCCTGTAAATGATGACAAGAAGTTTTGTTATGAGGCCAAGTTGCGTAACCCATTCAGTACTGTCCCATCCGGAATACAATGGTCGCAGCAGGTGGAGAAGACAGTAATAGAAGGCAGGCAAGATGGGTCGCGTCAGTTCGCAAAGCGTGCCCCAGGGGGGGGGGGGCAGAAAAACGCCCTGCCGTGCGCCTATTTCCAGGGCCTTTACCCGCGTCATGTCAAATATGACAGTCGCCCTATTCCATAACACATGTTACATCCGCCTTTGCAAACATTGAGGCTGACGTAGGTTTGGGCGCGGTCCTCATGGTCACTCTAGCTTTCTTTTGAAAAACTTTAAACCCGGATGCACTCTTGAAGATAAGAGTACTTAAAAATGCACGAGAAAACAAATGGTTCATCATTTGTCGGCGTGTTTTTTCTGTTAGGAAGAAGTAATTTGTTTTCTGAGATAACAGCAAAAAATTGTTCGCGTTTAGTTAATGAAGTACTTGACCTTTGGTATTTCCTAAGTCTAAAGGTTTGCTTCAGCAAAGTGTTTATGGCTGGTTAAATGATCTGTTAGTTATTCAGTATTTGATCTTGTAACTCACGCACTATTTGTTTTAACATTTTAAATATTTGCAATGACCCTGCTTTTTGAAAAGGTCTGCTTTCGTGTTTAATTTTGAAACACAATAGAAAATTATTGATAACGCAAAAGTTGATTGTTATTTCCATTTTTTTCTTGACGGATAAAAATATGTACTTAAACCAGACGTCAGTAAACCATGTATGACGTACTTTTTATTTAGTTTTGATGACCTCTCAATCACAAAATTTCCAACTAGTTTCAATAAGAAATACCTCAATACGGAATAAAACATTAAATATGTAGCGATTTGCGTTTGCCTCTTACATCATTATCACATATCCACATGGACCGCGCATTACATAGTATTCAGACACCAACCTTTCGCTCATCTACAGAAGATGTTTTGTCTACGCTAGGACGCGACGGCAAGGTATTATCTAGTTATTGCCGGAGACCTAGTAATGGTGCTTTGGTTTGTGAATGTTCCTCATGTTGTCAAAATGACGTATTGCGTTACAATTCTAATGGCATCACATCTTTATATTTATAACACTTAAGGACAAGGACTTTGCGCGATATACATGTATATAGGCTGTAGACCGGGTTACTTGTTTTTCTTTTCTTTTTTTAGTATTTAGATTCATAGTGTTAACACTTAGAATAGTGATGAAACTTTTATTGGCGATAATAACGAATGTCATCGAAGTGTCACTTCAATAGAAGAAAATAATTTTTTTCGAGGCAGATAATATTTCAAGAATTGTTTACCAGGTCGAAAAATGCCTCGCGAAACCATTAACCACACTCACTTAAGATACGTCGTATTTCGAAGAGAGCAAAATTTCATAAAAAAAATAAAAGCATTTCTTGCCCAATAATACCGGAGAAGTGAATATTATTACGACTGCAATATTACAGTTGAAAATGTACTTGGGTATGCCTGCTAATGATTGGTTGTTTTTCGTGAAGTTTGGTAACATCAGAAACAATTGTAACAATTGTCTACTTAAAAGGATATAATAAATGAATTTAATTTGATAATTGTAAGTTGTTTAATTATTCAAATTTGAGGAAATTACATTTCGAGTTCTCCTTGCAGTTGCAAGGATCCCCACGTACCAGATTGTTCGTGTCTGTGTGAGTGTGTGAGACCCAACATACGAGTACACCTTTAAAAAGACGAGGCTCGTAACAACCCCGCCATTGGCAAAGGGCGCCGCAGGCGGGGTCGACTAGTGCGCCCCTGGCGGGTGACGTGGGATCTCCTGTAATTTATCGTGCGAAGCCCCACCCACGGGGAAAAAGGTCGACGCAAATTGCGGGTGCTGTGTTGTTTTTTTTTTGCGCTGCGATTAAAAAAGACGATTTTTTTCCAATTGGGCAAACATTTAGTTGCCGCCGCACAAAATCCTACAGTACGACATAAACTATACTGTTTTGCTTGCAAGTTCCATGTATAGGAAATGTTCCCCATTTCCTAGTTTTGTTTGAAGAAGAAATAAATCTACGACTTAGCCTAGTGACCTCTTTTTTTTCAGGAGGGGGCCAGAGGTAATAAGAGAATGAAGAGATAAAGTTACTTACTTTTTAATTACGGACAAATCTGACCAATTGCCATTTTTATGGTTGATCGACCTATTACACGATCTACAAATTTCTAGATTTATTCTGAGACACCTTGACTAGTTGGTTCGGTGTTAGCCACAGCGTCCGTTCTCTTCGAGCCGAGCTCAACACTCATTGTCCCATGTAAAGTTAATGTGGAAGCCACATATGAAAGACATCGCAAACAAAACGTATGCAGAAATATCGAAAATTTTCCTCTAATCAATTTTAAGCATCCCTGACAACTGATTGTGAACTACTTATACTTAAATTGATTATACACTTCTCATTAACACATGTCCAACCTGGTTTAATGAAGTCATAAGTAATATAAACTACCACAAGTAATTCAAAATAAATTCTTGCAAAGAATTCTAAAAGCTCTGTGGTTTATTCCAAAGAAGCAAATTGCCAAATAATCAAATGTGGTGAATTGAATGTTCGTATTAACAAGGTCTCTCGATATCTCTTCTTTTCATTAGTATTCTAACCGAGTTGTTCCAAATTTAACCTTGGACTTTTACTACAAACCCCCGTCTAACACGTTCCTACTTTCCCAAGAATAAACTGTGATTTTCCTATTCTTCCTCCAAGTTTAAATTCAATAGTAATACGCAATATAATAGTACCTATTTTAACTGTAATTTAATACAACGATTTTTTAAAATCTTCTTCAGTCTTTAAGAAAATTGCAATACAACTCATGCAAAAACAGCACCGTAAGGATGCTTGCTTCTAATATGTTAGAAAAAATGAGCATTTGTAATCTTATTTAAAAGACGCACGTCGAGCAGAAAGAAAATAAATTAAAACATTGTCTGTTGCAGGTATCCCGCTTTCGCCGCCGCAGTCATGAGCTCGTCCCCGCCGCCCCTCCTCATGGTGAGTACCTCAGACAGAGACCAAGAATAGACTTTGTTGAAACATTTGATACGTAATATTCGAGTGAGTATGCATTTATAGTTTCCAGGACAGTCATCGACTATAGTCATTAGTAGAGTCCGGATGTTTACGACCTAAAAATGTTAGAAAAATGCAAGCATTTAAAACCTAAAAAATATGAAAATATGACCATAAATTTGACTTAAAAGTGTTTTGGTCGCATTTTCGATACCTTCAAAATCTTTCCGCTGTTTTAATCACCACTATATTGAAACTATACTTTTAAAATCAAGCACATTCACAATTCACCCCTTCTCTTTCGCAAGACAATTCTATTTGCGAAAGTTATTAAATTAATTTTATAAAAGTGGTTAATATTAGCACAAAACCTGACAAAACTAAACTATCACTTCCTTCGCATCTAGTACACTTTCTTTTTCTCCTTCTATATAGCTTACTCTCCTAATTCACATACATTTATATTTATAGGAATGACTGATAACAATTACATACGACGATTGTAAGAAATTTGACAACAATTAGGTGATATGAAAAATATCTTTAGACTACTGCAAGAAAGTATGCGAAAACGGAATCAAAAAGATAAAAATATGACGAAAATACGAAAATTCATGAAAAAATATCATAATATGATAAATAAACGGAAAATGATCAAAGGGTTAAAAAAGCCGAAATGTGTCTGTATATGACAAGTTAATATTGCATACTTTTAGTAATTGTAGATAAAATAATGATTATCTTTCATTTTCTATTGTAATAGTTTAGCCATCTATTACAAATGAAATAGGTAAATAACATGAAGTGACCATTGGTTTATGAACCGGGTATAGAACTTTATGTAGAAACTTCCCGAGCGGAATGTAGAAAAAACAAGTGAAGGTGATCTAAGAGAAAACGAGTATTTCGGACGAACATGTAAACGCAGTGGGGAATTAATAGTTGTGTGTTACTAGTCAACGCACAAAATTATAAGGAACAGAATAAAGTTTGTTTCAGCTAAATCGGGTCACAGAAACGCATAATATCGCGAGTTTTGTGATCACGACATTGCCTTTTAACATGTTAAAGAACGGAAACAACAATGGTCGTGACGTCACTTTAGAAAAGTTTGGATATATTAATAAATTAAACGAAAACTAGTGTGTCTACCGAGATTTGGCATATACCAAAGTATTCCGTGGAATACCGGCCAAATTATAAACGTGGTGACACAATTTTAGGACGCCGAACATTAATAGATAAACATTATGATACATTAGTTAATTGAGAAATAAACGAGCGATGTTTGTAGGCATGAGACGCACGAAAAAGCATTCTTTTAACAAAATGAAGCGAGAAAAGTGATGTCTAAGAAGTGGAATGGATACGAAATTTTAATTGGGAATTTTACAATATAATAAGACAATCCAGGAAGTGTTAGAAATTAATAATAAACTATTTTATAAGTTATAAAGCAGAAGACAATAGAGGCGCTATTGTTTTGTTCGGAAAAAAGTTATAAATGCTTTAGGACAACAATGGGGGTCAGACGGAGTGAATAGCTTGGTAGCGAGAGGCAGAATCCGCGTCGCTTGTTGCAAGAACAATTTTAAAATGTGGATTTGTAATTTTTTGATGAAGTGTTCTCTTCTGGACTCGTACTAGTGAACTATTATAAACTGTGAGAGGAGTGAATAACTTCGTGGCGAGTTGTACGCCGCGTCACTCGTGATATTATTTTAACACGCGAACTTATAAGATCTCGAGAAGGTGTTGCTCCTTCGGACTTGTATTCGCAAGGTGGCGGAACTGTATGCCGTGTGATGTGAACTATTTTAGTAGTAATATATAAAGCTATGCCACGCGCGATCCTAATTTTGAGTTTTGTGAATTTTGAACGTTTTTCTACTAATGTTTGGAACTGGTGTTACTTCGACCATTGAAAAATCGAAGCGGGTGTCGCCGAACGAGGTGTGCCGAGGTGCAGCAGACTCGAGCGCGCCTTTGCATATCGTCGCCGTGGTCAGTGCCAATTTGGGGGGCACTGGTAATTCGGCGCTAGCAGGCAGCAGTGGAGCAGCGTTCTTACGCATGGCGGCGTGAGATCTTGTGTGTGGGGACCTGGTCGCTGCTTCGTTAACAACGCAAGGGAAGTGGAATATTTTTTTTGTTTTGCAACACTCCAGTGAAGTCAATGACTTTGATTTCTTTGCTCTTGGGAAGAATAAATGGTTTGCAAAGCCAAAACTGGAAACATTTTTGCGGGGATTGCAATGTAATGGGTGTGGCCACAGTATTGAGCTCATTATTTCGTAATAACGTTTGGGTATAATATGTTTATTGATTTTTGTGATTTTTATGATATTGTGTTTTGTTGATGTTGTGTGGTATTGATTCCTTTATGGGGGGTATTAATGTTTCTGTTGGTTAAAAAGAAAATAAACAAACGAGATTTTGAGTTCTCGTTTTGATGTTACGTAACCGGTGTTTTTATCACATAGCTAGCTGATCCTGGTCCCTGCATTGGCGTGGCGCTTGTGTTCTGTAGAGAACAAATCACGGCCCGCCCTGATAAATTTATGTAAACAGGAAAACTCCGGATAGTAAAAAGGGGGGGGCACAGTGGTGTGCATTGTAGATATTACAGGTGATCAGCAAGGAAGTTTTTCGTGATCAACAATTGGAGTTGAGAGGGGAGATTTTCATTACATTAGTGCCCAGTTCGTAGGGCGTTTTAGTAAATAGGAAAGGGGGGGGGGGTTCGTTGCATTGGCGCCCGTTTCGTGGGCGTGATCGATATCGGTAGCAGTGTGAGAGAAGGGGTTTTTCGTTACACTATGCAACTAACAAAGAAAAAAATATGACCGGTCATAAACTTCCCGGCACTTGTCACTAGAATCGTAAGTGTAGTGCAGGTTACATTCCGGGAATGGGGTAGTTCCTGCTGCGCAGAAACCTGCTAGATCTAAAGCAGACCTTGCCGACCTACATCGGCGTCTTCGGTTTTCCCTCCTCCAGTTGTCTCCCCACAATGGGTGTATATGCAAGCATTAAATATTTAGAAATAATGATGGACTGCTTTTATGTAATTATGCATTTACAAGCAATAGCTCAGTTACAAAGATGTGCATTTATCAGAATTGCAAATGAGTTTTACTATTATGGATGAACAATTAATAGATATAGGCAGACTTCAATCTCAGTTAAATTCTTACAGAGGAAGGTCGGTATTCGCAACGATAAGCAAATTTACGCCTGCATAAACACTCGATTTTGATGTTAGACATAAGGCTGTGTTAATATCTTACCTGAACAATGGGGCACCGCCCCAGCAGGATTCAGCTCCAGCCGGCACATGCTCTAAGCTCCCGACTTGACTCCCGACATGTGTGGTAGTGTAGTGCTTATAAGTGAACGTGTATAAGGAGATAGAAACGGACGCAGATAAGGAAGGAAGAATCCCCCGAGCTTCATTTATCAGTGCGCTGCCCCGGCATTCGCCTAGTAATGATCGAAGCAACCGTGGAAAACTACCGATCAGAGAAGCTGGCCCTTAGAATGCTCATTCAGACACAAGTTGAATTCGACTAATGTTCGAAAGATCGAAAAGAGATCGTGAACATGGAGTTGCGGATTCCTACATGAAAAGGTAGAAAAAACATTGTTATTTTTGACGTTTTTTGTAATCTTTATAAAGCAGGAAAAGGCATTGGACAGAACAAGAAAGAAGCTGCACGGTAACGCGTTTGTGCGAGCGAGCGATGGTTACATTCTTTGAAGGAACACCGAAACAATACATTTGTTTATTTGAAAATGTTTGAACTATTTGAAAATGTTACAGTTATTTTGTATTGTATCATTTCCTATGTCATGTGATTTCCTTTTAGTAAACCGTGTATAAAAGGTTTGAGATTGTAAATTCTTCTCTGTACAGTACTCACATTGCTCCATTTTTTGGCATAACTGCAAGTATGTTATTTTTATATTATCCCGGTAAAGGTGACCCTATCAAAAAATGGAATCAGAAGAATAAGAAATATAATTTATTTTCCTTCATATTCTCGAAGCTACATCGAATTGAATGAACAAATCAACAAATTCCAATTCAATTTCTTATAAAATTAATAATTTATTAACAGTTGATAAAAAAAGCAAATGATTGAATAAATAAAAACAATGAACATTACAATGTTACTTTCATTGGCAATCATAAATGAAAAGTACATTCTTCGCACTGTATACGATCTTGACTCTCTTCGGGCATACTATAAAATCCTGTGTTGATGTTGATAAAATAAACAATAGTCTCCTTGTTTACTGTTCTGCATTATCCATAACACCATTACGCTGGGTGTGCAATATTGCAGAGGCATTCTCCGGGCACTCTCGAAGATGCATTAGTTAGAGGCCAGGGGACAGTTCCATGACATTATGTGAACAACTCTGCACTATAATTTGCTTTGGAACGTTTACACGGTATTGGCTTGTAGCTGGTTAACAAATAATTAAATGATTTAAATTGATAATTAATTTTACGTATTTAGGCGAATTATGTAAAATAATAAGCCCTTAATCTAGTTGATCATGTCTCATTTATTAAACATAGCACAGAAAATGAACTTGCAAAAGGTTTGGTTAGTAGGGAGTAATCAACCTAAATAGCACAAGCAATAAGCGATGTTATGGAAATTCTAAAATCTCACTGTACTGTTGATAGATCACACAGAGGTATTTATTTTTTACCTTCTCTAAGAATTGGGAAAATCGACAAATATAGTCATATTTCAGACAAATCTACAGCTCAACTACGTTTCAAAACATCGACACTTAAACCAATTGTTCTATAATTCAAGATTAATTGTCTAATTTACGACTCAGATTTTTTTTCTAAAATTAAAAAAGAACTCAGTTGTATACTAAATATTCTTTCGTATCTTGCAATCTCTTGTAAATATAAACATTACTTGTATAAAGTAATCACTTCTTCAAAAGTGAACGCATTTATTCTCCAAATGTACAAATTAGGATTTCGCGCTCCATAAAACTAAACTAATATGAACGGTGCATGCATTTCAGAAAAAAATCTTTGTTAAGTGTGCTCTGACCACAACAGAGTTTTGAGTTTGAGATTGACTTTGTGCGGTCAACAACATACGTTTCAAATGGAAAACATGATTCAGGAAAGTATTCGAAAAATTGGAATATTTATAAGTTGGTTCTTGAATATTAAAAATATATATTCAAAATCAGTTGTCAAGGAGAATTTTCGAAGAACCTTGTAGTTTCGCGCTCGTTGCGGTTTTGCTATTCTTCTCTCAACCATATTTTAACAAGTTAAAAACAAAAATAAATAATATCAACTTGAATGTTTGGAATCTTATTTGATTTTGGATGCTTTTTACAGAGACGGATTCAGAAAAGGAGGAGGGCAATTTCAGATTGGACTTTCCAAACCCATAAATATTTTTGAAACAATAAAAAATGTAGCTTCAAATAAAAAAGTTTATTCTTAGTCGTGATATTTGCAATCAACATGTAGTAAATGTTTTAATAAATTTCGTAAAATTTGAATTAAATTTAGTTTTCATTATTAAATAGTTCACATCTGAAGAATGCGCTGGGACAGTCAAAACGTTTGTAGTATTTTTGATTTAGGATTGAGTTGGGTTTTTGTTTCTGTAAATTTCCTTTTTTTACATTGCACGATTCTCTATACACTTCAGAAACATTTATTTTCAAAATTAAACCTTAAATTATTGTCTCTTTATACCAGTCGGAAATAGTAGATTGTAGGATTTCATTGACTTACTGAATCCTATGTTAAGAGATGATGAAATATTTTTTCCCAAGCTAATATTTAATTCTACAATTGTAATTATACGATGACATAGATTAATAGTGAACCTTCTAAGAGATTGCTTGCAAAAATAAGGAATACTGATAATGATAAATGTAATATTTTTCTTCGATAATCTTCGGATGTCATGAGATGTTGTTGCTCTTGCACTCCTATTACTTTTGTATTTTATTCCTATGTCTGATATGCTGAAATAAATAACACTGAATGGAGGAAACTTCACAAACTTCTTTTGTACACATCGGACTTCAAATTAAATTATTCCTTGAAGAAATGTAGTGGCACATGTAAAATTACATAACATGCCAAATTTTGAGGTCCCAAAAAATAACTTAACGATAAATTTCTTCTATGCATTTCTTCAAAACCTGGAAATATTTATGAATTGGTTTTTGAACATCCCAAAATAAATATTCAAAGTAAATTGCAAAGAAGGATAATTTTCAAAGAACTTTATATAATTTTATACTGGTTGCGGTTAGTTTGTTATATAAAATAATATGAAATAAAGAAAATGGTAGATGTTGAGAGAGGTAATGCTGTTTTTCAATTCCCCCTCTCCAGTTTCCCTGGAGAGGCGGGAATTTATTCAATTAACTGGGATTTGAAGTCGGTTTGGCTTATGCTGAATCAAGAGGGCTGTCTCTTAAAAATTCTCCCTTATAACTAACTGATATCTAAACTATAACTATTGACAAAAAACCTCTTTGGACTTGATTTAGTTATACATTGGTTGCTTTTTAAAGATTGCAAAAGTTGATGGGCAAGGTAATGCAGGTATGTTGCATTGTTTAGCTGCAACAACTAACAACGATTCTGTCTCAGGCAGCCTCCATCGGCCGCGAGTGCGTCAGGTCGACTGGCCCTTGAACGGTCCCAATTAGCCCTGAGAAGCGGCGCGAGGGCTGCGGAGGCGGCGGCGGCCGAGTGCTATTCGCGATCACTTTCACCCACATCGATTGGCTCCCAACGAAAGGGGAGGGGAGAGAAGCTTCTATTCGGTCCCAACTTCGCCGCAGCCGTCGCCCTGACGGCCCAAGAGCGGAAGGATGTCTGAAATGAACCGACGCGGGCATCTAGGGCGGAGAATAGGGAACATGTAAGTGAATATTCTGTTTCCGGGTGCAACTACGTACATTGATCGCCCGTTAGCGTAGTGTACGTTACAGATAGATTGATTATATCGTGTTTCCGGGCGCGTTAACTACTAAGGGCATTAGTTTCGTAAGTGTAGGGCTTTTTTAACACGAGAAGTATCGGTGTTTTTTCTTCGATGTATCCGGTGCCGACCTACAACTTCGGCTTGCGGGATATTCCCAGAGTGGGAACCTCCCATCAGGGGAGCTCCGCCCAAGCCGAGACAAGCCCTAAGCTGCCGACTGTTCTCCCAACATGCCTGGTGGTGTAGTATAGGTAACCGTGTATGTAAATAAGGGGAATGATAGGACAAAAAAGAGGAAGGAAATATTGGAAGGAAGGATTTGTAGCCTATTTGTTAGGGTACTATTCCGGGATTCGCCAGCGCGAGGAAACCACGAATAACAACCGATCAGTGCAGCCTGCCGCTATAATTCTCCCCCAGACAGAGAATGGATTAACCCTGAGTAGCTAATGTGAAAATCCTACCGCCGACAGGACCCGAACCTTAGGACCTCTCGATCACATGCACTACAGTGTCATCAGTTGATGCTCTGAGCCATCTCAGCCGGTTGTGCGTATAGTGTCTGATGAAGGTTGGGGGTGGTGGAGTACTTCCCCCCTTCTGGAACGTGAGATTCATTACCGACCCACACGTCGGATTGTGGGGTGTCCTCATCTGGTATCTCTCCCTAGCAGGGCACTGTCGCAACTGGAACATGCTCTAAGCTCTCGCCTGGTCTCCTGAAGGCATCAATGGGTAAGTGTGTGTAAGGAGAGTGGGGTAGCGAAAGAATAAAGAGGAAGTGATTGCGCGTTTCTCAGCCCGTTTGTTAGAGTATTGCTGCGATATTCGTCTGGTATAGATGCGAGAATGCTCGGAGAACGACGGACGAGACTAGTCGACAACTAGAATTCTTATTAAAGCAGAGGCTCATTTCCAACTAGCTTTCGCATTTTTTCCAGTGTCGAAAATCCATGAGCGTTGGTACTTAAACCCTAGAACCCCCTTGTCAGCGATGTTGCAGAGAGAATGCAGAGACGCTGAAATTTCGCTACTGTGCCATCGTAGCCAATAAAGGATACATGGTAATTGGGTGTTGTTTCTGATCGAGGTGAAAAGCAGGATTGGTTGGGAGAAGAGTATGCGTTTGGATTGGATGAGACATGTGAGATGGTGTTTGAGTAGATTAATTGAAGAATGTGAGTCTAAAAGAGGCTAAGAGCTGTAACAAGAGTCTGACAACATAAAAAACTAGAAATAAGATGGGAAGACTGCATGTGATGTAGTATCTTTCACGTTCTGGAATGTCGTGAATGATTAATTACCTCCCAATTGGTGCATTAAACACTGTTTATTTTAAACTTAAAGCAAAAGATAAATACACACGTTTCTTGTGACTCACAAACAGAAACAACTTACTTCAAAATATTATATTTAAAACATGTCCAATTGTTACACAATAAAAAGCGGTAATGACGTTTACGTACTACGTAAAATCTCTCGCTAGTTGAATTGTTTAGTTCTGTTCCTATGTTTGAAAATGCTAAACCTTCTTATTGCCAAAATTATTGCTGAGTTGTATTTACACAGCTATTAACGGCAAACAGATGGGGAAACGGAATGAAAAGAAGGCACCCGAGCGAGATTCATAACCGCAATGGACCAATGGCGGAACCAGCCAATCATTTGGGGGGGGGGAGGTCATCACAGATTTTTCTTCAATTATAAAAATGTTTGTTATTATATTGTATATAATTTTTGTAGTGTATATATGATACTATACAATATCTCGAGGCCTTTTGGGAGGGGGGCATGGACCCTATGTCCTCCTTCCCTGGATCCGCCACTGCAATGCCCAATATAATTGTTCAATGTACTTGACGTATAAGTCCTATGAAATTTTGCAGAGGAGGGGTAACAAATTCGCAGATAAAGAGGCAAATAAATATATAGACATACGAATGTAGGGAGATATGGGTGGAATGATCTTTTAAGCTAAAATTGGAACAGACAGGCTTATGATCGTCTGTTCAACAATCACGTCACCATCCATCTGGACGTGCAAGCACCTGGGTGGTGTGTCTGGTCGCAAGTAGATGGGCAAAAGCAAGAACATGCGGACAGGTGAACAATGGAGAACTAAGGATGAACGTGTGGATAGCTGCTAAACGCGTCAGTCCACGGATTTTTTGGACCCATGAGCTCAATCCTGATGGACAGACAGACAGGTAGTCGTGTTGAGTAAATAAACAAGGAATTGTGAGCAAAACTGGAACCAGGAATTTAGCACTGTGTGAGCGCATGTCAGAGCTCGAGAATAAACGAATGAGATCATGTGACTGAGTTGGAAGAGGAGGCGGTAGGCTGGAGTAAATCGAATGGACAGGAAGAAAAGGTGTGCGCCTCAAACTGCCGGGAGAACAGTAAGGAGGCACTGGGCGGAGCTTGAGGGAGAGCGGGCTCAGAAGCAAAGCCTGAAAGCGTCTGCTTGTCTCGTTTCTTTCCACTCGGTCGCTCCTGACAGCTGGAGTCTTTTTCTTCGAGGAACACTACGTCTTTTGTTCGTTTCTTCTTTAAAGGGTTATTTTATTTCAGGCAAAAGACGAAAATGCCGATATTTTTACTTCAAATGTTTTGAAAGAGATATAAATATCAGCCTTCATTTCTAATAATAAATGGACAACTAATTATTTCAGTTCAGTTTATGTATGTTTTTATTTTGCGCTTACTAAACAAATAAATTGATTTTAAGATATGATGTTATTTCCGAAAAATGGACCAGCCCCAATTATTTACCTTTCTTGCTTCATACGAGAGAAAAAAATTAAAGGAGACTGTGGTACTAAAACAGCACGTACTTTCTTCGTCCGTATTTTCATGCAAAATTACGGGGAGAGTCCTCACGTTTTCGAAAAAGTGTTCAAAACCGTATGTTAAAATCTATCTGCAAGGAACAGGTTTCATTAAGGGATAAAATATCTAACTTTAATATTTTAGCTGTAGGAAGAGTCTAAAAAAATTTCACACTTTTGCAGTTTTCAAAAAATCAGGGTTTTCAACGAATATGAGACCTGCAACATTCTCTTAACCCTGCTTCATACTATCCAACAACAAAATTTAATCAAAAACGATGGAGTCACATTTTTCGAAAATTTGTAAAATATCCCAGAGCCTCTATGTAACGCACCCAAAGTAATATCGGTTTCAAATTCGAAGCGCTTTGACATCAGCCAGATTGATTGGGGAATACCAATTTTGTAGAAGTCTGGCTGAACGGTTTAGCCGCTAAGCGTTGTTCACAGACAGACGGTCGGACAGACAGACGGACGGATAGTCGGACAGACGTTTTACAATCATTCGATTTTTCTGTATCAAGGACCCACAAAATATGGATTCTAACTACACCACGCGATAAGGATTTATTTTATAAATTTAGCAACTGCTTTTATCCACTTTTTCCTTATCAAGACTCTGTAATGAGAGCTTTTTTTTTTTGCAGAAAATTCTCCGTATTTTCTCGCAGCATGACATAACTTTCTCTCTACTTTGGGGCGAGAAAGTAAAAACGGAGCCAATTTTGAGAAAATAGTTGTTTAAAATTGTTTACAATCGCCTATGTTTCACGCACAAAAACTACTTATATTTACGAAAAATTTAACATGTGTAGTGATGATACAGAATGGAATAGAGTTTCTTTTACTAGTTATTTAGCTTTAAATTTACTTTAGCCGGCAATAGATGACAGTTCGCAAGAGGCTGGAGCAAGAGACAAGGGCAAGGCCGAAAAGCTAACCCAGATCAAAGATTATAGAAAACTAAGTTGCCGGAGAATATCTAGCAGCTGTACGAAAAAGTACTATTCTGTAGCACCACTAGTTTTCTTTAAATTGTTCAACAGATAAATCAAGGGACACTATGCTGCAGGTCTCATTTTCGTTGAAGACTCTGAAATCTGGAAATTTACAAATATAGAAATAATGCGAAAAATTGTACGCCTTTTCGTATCCACACGTAAAAAACGGAACTTTATAATTGTCTCACTAAGAGAAGTTTCTCACTTATCTACGTTAGACTGTAATACATTATAATTTCGGGCAATGCAATCACGTTTTCGCCCACTCAGTTCACTACAATACATGAAAAATCAAAAAGTTCAATACATTTAAAAAAACTGAAATTCTATGTTTTGTCCTTCATTATCAATATCATAAAAAATCCGAGGACACGATAAAAAATATCTAATGACACAAGCTACTTCGGATGAATGACGTAACGTATACGTACAAACGTTTACGAGTTTTACACGATCGCCATTTTCCCACCAATGTGAGAGTAGTTTGTTTTTATTTTCGAAGTCTTTTCTGTTTTTATTTCTAAGGTAAATCGTATTAATAAAAGCTTATCTACATATTACTAAGACGTTATTTGAAAGAAGGTATTTTGCTTATAATGTACTACAAATATAGAGTTAGCGATTCCACAAGGCTTCTCCACTTGTGAAGCTAGCCTGGACTGAAGATAGTTACATTAATCGCCTCTAAGCTTGGGACAAAGAAACCCGATTTTACTGTCATCAAATGGCACAACTATGAGCCGCGGTTTATATCTATAGACCAAGCATATTTAAGACACAATGCTCTCTATCGGTTCCTGCTCTTCTATAATATAATGCTCCTACATACCTAGGAATCTCTTTCAATCCATTACGTTTCTCTTAGGAGCGGATAGCGTCATTGTATTTTCATACAATATATCAATACCACCTATATCTAGGTAGTGTTGGTTATATACCTTGGCATATTAGCAAATCCATTTGACGACTCGTGCTTTGTTGATGTGATATCACGCAATTCGTTATCGTATATTCTGTCAACTTTGTTGACGAATTAGTGTGATTTACTTCACACTAATATTTCAATTGAACTTAGTAAACACTTTGCATACACGAAATTGAACACCTGAGTGCTAAATAGACTTCTTATTTTTCTTTGAATTGATTGGAATTATTATTATTATTATTATTATTATTATTATTATTATTATTATTATTATTATAATTTTTAATGAAAAGAGATAGCTGATGACGTCGTACCCTTATTGTCAATTGAGTAAATAATAATTCTCTTAATAATTGTTAACTTATCTAAGTTCTTTTGGTAAGAAATTCAAACTTGAACGCTTGCTTTAGAAATTAGGAAATCTTCGCGAACACAACAGAATGTTAAACAATTTTCCATATATCAATTTACCAAGAAAAATCTCTCCTTAAATATTCATAAATTGAATCAATAAAGCGTTAATTACAAATGAATGTATAGAGCAGAAATATTATGTAAGGTAAATTATATTCAAACAAACGTACTTTATTGAAATGTTTTTTTTAAATGGCCACAGGTAATATCGCAAGTGTGTGCAATAGAAATCTCGAAGTCACGAAGCATCGATAAAATGTACCTGGATATTCCCAGTGCACGAGTGGTATTTAATAAAGCTTCCACTAATGATATTCAGAATCCGCGAGAAATATTAATATTGTATTAATAATACTCGTGCTTTCAATACACACCACCTTTTATGACCGATGTATCGCAGCATGTTTGGCCATTACAGAGAAGTAGTAAGAAAAAGCAATATTGCATTTTAGATACAACACTCTTATTGGGGCACACCAGTTACATTGTAACATATTGACGATGTAAATTTCATGAGTGCAAAAGTCAAAGAAAGTAATACGAACGACACACAGCCTGTTACACAAGTAATGGCCTTAGTTGTTGGTTATAAACATCGGTTATCGCCTCGGTATACAAACTTCAACCATGACCGTCATTTGCTCTCTATCGGCGTAATGGCGTTAATAACTATTTCGAAGGCGGGGCGTCAGCTCCTCTCACGGGACCCGTGGGCGGCGGGCGGCGGGCGGCGGGCGGCGGGCGGCGGGCGGCGGGCGGCGGGCGGCGGGGCGTGGGCGGTGCCGATGGGGTTGGGCGGGCGCGGCCGGCAGAGAGCCAGCGCAACAGCGTGGACTCCGTGGAGGCCTACAGCGTGGCCAGGAGGTTTCGGAGGAAGTGTCGCCGCCTCGCAAAGGGCCAGGCGATCGGAAATCGCGGCAGAAATAACACGCACTTTCTCGTATAATTTGAATCAGGTAAAAAATTATAATGAGTTTAATAAAAGTAATGCTTCAAGATTTCTTTTTAGAAATGTGTAATCATCTAACTGCCTGAAACATAAAACGCTATGTCAAATCTTTTTCCTGAGACAATTCATACACAATATTTGCCTTTTTCTGCTGCATGTATTCTGCTTGTGAATGTATCTTCCGTGCACAAGCGAAACATAACATTTAAACATCTTCATATTGAAGTTAAGTAAAGAAATATGTTTAGAAAATAATATATTTTTACTAAAAATCAGTCTTAGAGTAAACATTTTGTCCTTAAAGGAAACATTAACGTTTTCGCTCAAAAGAAAACATTTGTTCAAAATGACAATTTTGTAGAACACATCTATGTGAGGCTTCTCTTATTCACCGTCGATATTATCAGCAATTTATTTCCTCAACGCTAAAAACTGTACATCCGAATAACCATTAAGGAAACACATTCTGTAATTGACGCATCATTTTGGGCAGTGGCGAATCCGAGGGGAGGCCATGGGGGCTATGCCCCCCACCAAAGGTCGTAGAGTTTTCGTTTGTTACCTTATTTTATTTAGCAAAATTGATTTACAATCTTATTTATGTTAGAATAATTATAATTTATATAATTATTATATAAATTATTAAAAACTAATATTTATAGTACATATATACTTAAAAAATAACAGACAATAATTTTGTTATTTAACAAAAATATATGATGGCCCCCTCCAAAATGATCGACTGGATCCGCCGCTGATTTCGAGGCCGTTTCTCTGTCTGTGGGCCGCCTTCACTCCGCCTCCGTGGCTGCCGCTGCCGCCGCCGCGCCGTCGCCAGCGCCTCGGGGCAGATGGGGCTAAATTTACGCGCGACCACTTGCCGCCACACATCACGAGCCGCAAATCCTCTCGCGCGGACACGTGTTCGCCCATTCATATTGGCCGCTTTTTCGCGGGGGCGCTGCCGTCACCAGGATCTCTGTCAGTGTCCCCATGTTTGAGGCACTCAGGAAAATGCAAGCGGTTGAAACAACGGATGTGGCTGTAGTGACGTAAGATGATGGAAAAGATAAGAAAAAAGGAGACAAATTATAAATAAAGAAATGGGAAAAAAGAAGAAAATAGAGGAAAAGGAAAATAAAAAGGGAAGTGAAGAAGAAATGAAGGGACTTGAACAATTACGTTTTTTCTTCCTTAAATAACTATTAATATTTAGATAATTTTATTTTTCTAAAGGCCGATTCTAGAGCCACGTCATGACTCTCAGACTTTCTAAACCAGTTGCACTCAGCCTCGGGGTATTATTTATTTACTGATTGATTATTTTGTGTTTCCGGGCTCATACACTGCTATGGTGACTATAACCATAAGTGTAGTGCATGTTTTTGTCACGTGAGGTGGCGGTGTTCTTCCCCTGCAAGATGGTGACATCCGTCGCCGACCTCTTTGCGGTTTGTGGGGTTTTCTCGTCCAGGTATCTCCCACCAACGGGGCACCGCTCTAGCTCGGATCGAGTACTAAGTCACTAACTTCCCGACTGGTCGCTCGACATATGTGGTAGTGCCCCACTGCCAACTATTACCGTCAATCTTCATTAGCTTGTCAATCACAATGGTACGTTTTCTGCTCAATCATTACTTCCATTTTTTATTTTCTAAATTAAGAAATCTATTTTGATCTTTTCTTCTTGTTTATTGTCTTCTTTATCCGTCCTTTACCTCGTGCTTCAGGAAAATACCTCTGTTCACCATCTCGTTTTGCTCTGATCTCAATCATTCCCGTCTTTCACAGGGTATTCACCCTTTGTTTATTGAAGTTGTAAACTGCAGGGAATTAAGGACTGTAGTATGGGATACTTGGAATGCAACGGAATGTTTTTTACGATTATTTATTTTTGTTGTATTTAAAATATCAAACGCCTGTTATTATTTTCAGAACATCTGAATTTAATGTTGTTGTTTTTTTTCTTGCGGAGAGAATAATTTTGCGCGTCCACCTGCTACACATTTATTTACATATTATTTTATAAAATTTGCTAAACCATTTTCATTTAATTCTAAATTTATTCAACACGATGAATGCATTGCAAATGCAGTGTTAAACGTAAATATTTTTATCGCAATAGCCCCTTTACGCAGGTTTGTTTTGTCTTTTCACACAACATTTTGTTGCTTCCAGATTTTGTTTTCAATTTGTTTCCCACGCCCTGGTTATTGTATAATTTTGAAGTACATTTTTAGTTTTACAAATCTTTGGACATGGTCATTTTCGACTTATTCTATTGAGCATAGGGCGTGTTTTATTCTACGTACTGAAATATGTTTTAATTTATTACTGATAACAGATTGTGATTCGAGAGTCCGATGAATTATCTGCCAACAATTTGACAATAAGGCAAAATACCTCAGAAGTGGTAACTTTGAAAATATTTTCACGAGAATATAATATTACTCCTTCTTTTCGGAGGGCATTGACAAAACTACCGTGAGTAAAGATCTCCACAACGATACTCGGAAATTCAAATGATTCTGAAATGTGTCAACACCTGCCTTCGGCATTCGCACAGGAAGAGCTTTTTCAGCTACTTTTTCTTCACTCTAAGATTGCGTCTCTCGCCATCTGGCATAATTTTTCTGGGCCCCGTTCCACCACGGTCACATCTAATCGACTCAGTGTTGCCAGATTGAGGGCTCCCCCTCCCCCAAAACGACGGAATGGGAAAAAGAAATTGAAACAATGAAGGAAGATTTAGTAAGAATTCTGGAATATTAATAAATTAATGGATTAATAATTTCAGTGAATTAATAGAATTCAATAAAATAAAGCAATATGATTTTACATTCTACCACTTTAGGAAGAATTTCGTAATACGATGAATACATTCATAAACAATTTTACTTAACTCTTTTTTAACGCATAATCAATACACTATTTAGAAAATTGTTGACTTGAAAAAGTATATATAATCATCATATGACTGATATTTTAGACATTGCAGGTAAACGAAATGCAAAATCACGGGTTTTTACCAAAAGAAAAGGTTACGACTGGCCATACGAGTAAATTGTCACCACATTAATTTCCGTTTATTGAAATCACTTGGATCATAAAGGGAACTCCTCTTTCTAGTAGCGACCTATCTCTCGAAATATCAGTCACCACTCACGATCACCCCATTTGATTGGTTGGTTGATTGATTAGTGATTTCTGCCTACGTCGTCTTGCAGGGTTTTCCTCAACCAGGTATCTCTCACCAGCGAGGCACCGCCCCTGCCGGGACAAGCTCTAAGTTCCCGTCAAGTGTGTTAGTGAAGTGCACGTAACTGTTAGATCACTCCATTTAACATTTAAAGAAATTTTATTTCCTTTTGGAAAATTTCTTCCCTGCGTAAGTGGCAACCCTGTTTCCGGCGGAAGGCTCCGGCCCACGGAATGCCTCGCCTTAGCGTCTTGAGGGGCGCTGGCGACGGCGAGAAGTGGTGGAGGTGGTGGTCGAGCAAACAGATGAAGCCGGAGGCCAGACGCGACGTTCGGGCCAATTAGAAAAGACGCACGGCGCCGCTGAAAGGATTGCGGCGCTGCCTTGTCGCGCTTTATGGACCGAAGGCTCGTAGCTTTCGCGTGTGGTTTACGCTGTCGGCGAGGTGTTATTTCTTGAGAAGTTACACGTAACTCTGTGGATGTTTGTTGCGGAGCTTCATGGAGGCCGTATTGTGTGTAAATACGATCAGGCCGTAGCTTCCGGTTATTCTACAGTGAACAGAGCTTACATGTTATCAGATGTACCTATTTTTATTTACCATTAAGGTCTCTTCACTATAATCGTTTCTGCTATAAGCAATATAAAAAGAAGTTCGTTGATTTATGAAAATTATGTTACACTTAAATGTCGTGTCAAAATGTCATAATATTTTTTTGTTATTTATAAAACCTGAGTATGGTCGCCAATCACTAATTTTAGGAACTTGCGAACGTACAACTGTACCCACCGAGGCCCAGTCATATTTTCCCGGGGTAAGTGCACGTGACTTCTTTTTTGGGTGGAATCAGCATTTCTATGCTGAACCCATTTTCACTTCCCAAGGTTGTTACCCCTGGGAGGCTATGAAATGCTGATAATGAAGGATGAATGGACAATTACAAACATATACACACGTACAAACATCCTTGCCCTGGGGGGGGGAATTCGATCCCGCGAACCATCCAGGCACGAGGCAGCAACGGCTTTTCAGCCTGATCATTTGATAATTTGATGATAATTTTAGTTAGTTATTTACGAAAAATCTAAATAATTTATCTGCAACGTATGCTCTTGATTCATGATACATTTTGGAATCGTGAATTCTGACTTGTTTTTAAGCGAACACTGAATTGCTCCCCCTCGTGATTTTAATTTATTTAAACAATTCAGAAGGTAAGCCAAAGCGTTTATCACTACCATTCCGCCTATCAAGAGGAAGCAAAATCTGACGATTGCACCAATCATCTCTACCGAATGTATAAATGTATTATACACGATATTTGCTGAAAACGGAAAGAAAACACATTTGAGAAGGAATTTTTTATTTGAAAAAACAACTATTCAATTCCAGTTTTAGTTATTAGTTCGAAAATAATTATATCGTACATTAATTTGTTTTGTTAGTGATTGATAATTGTTATTAAATTCTAATTAAGATCTTCTTCGTTATCGTTAATTTAAACAATGCCCCAAATCTGCATAGCAAGAACGACTAAAAAAACAACAATTGAGATGCGTCTGTTGAATATTGAAATAAATCAACTTTGCATACCAATCTGTAACTCCCTTTGTTCTCTGTCTACTGAAAAAAAACACGAAAGACTAAAGGAAACATTTCTCTTTTTTGAATAAGTAAGATCTTTTCTGTCTTGGAGCGTGGAATTTGAGCTTCTGCTGAAACAACCTTGACCGCATTACGAGGAAACGGGAACATGAGAATTAATTTAGTAATGAATATCTCACGGTTCATCCACTACATGAAAATGTGAAACTCGTTCCTGCGTACAGGAAGCCTTTGGGCTCCATCTGGTTCGATTAAAGATGCTCGACATAGTTAATTCACCTCCATTAGTTCCCTATTCACATCGTGACTCGCAGGAAGCTGATGGGGATAAATTATTCGTGATAAAATTAAGAACAGAACACGAATGTTGGTAGATAAATCCTGACCTGAGACATAAAACTACCGGGAGAATGGTCGGTTCTGATTTATAGTTCGTTTAGCAAAAACGTTTCCAACAACCTACATTTAGAAATTTGGGACTCATCACGAAAACACTGTTGTAGTTGAACTGCGAACATAAGCGTAATATCAAAAATCAGTGAAAACAGTTTCCGAGACAGCACTAGATGAGACGTAGTATGGGTAACACAATTACTGCCGTAATGGATTTTAATCATCGAGATGCTTTAGATGTGCGCCGCCTTAAAAGAGGAGAACAAGTCCAGGCGGTGAACGGAAGAAGGGAACATAGTTTTCCGTGGTTTCTTTGATCAGTAACAGGCGAATACGTGAGCAATACCTAAACAAATGGGCCATGAAGCGAGTGCGATCTTCCCTTCTTCGTCCTTGTTCTATCCTCACCCCTTACTTTCACACACATTTACATGCACGACACTACTACACACGTTGGAAGAGCAGTCAGGAGTTTAGACTGGCTGAGGCAGTGTCCTGCTGTTGGGAGATTTCTAGTTGGGAAAATCTTTTTTCATATCGCCAAGTAAGAGAGCGCAGGATCTCACCATCCAGAGGAAAGAAAAAACACCGCCAACTTACATAAAAAAGATCATACACTATACATCCTGGGCTAATGCTCATAGACGTTGACGCATCCGGAAATGATATGCGGAAGGTTGCTTAGTCGTCATACTACTACGAGTATATACTGTAGAGAAAGCTATGCGATTCTACAGAAAAAAGGGCAAATTTTTCAACAGAAAAACATGTTTTGGGAGTTCTCGGTACTGTAGTTTTTTCTCCAAATGCCTGTCTGTCAATCTGTCTGTACGTGGGTGAGTCAGTCTTTAGCACCTAAACTGTCTCGATTCTCACCAAAAATTGGTTTTCCTCGACGGATCTGCCTGATGTCTCTACCCAAGGAATTTGAATCAGATCTTAGAATTTTTCGGCGCACTTTCATTAAGCCTCAATGACAATTTCGAATATTCTCCAAACCTTTCCAATTTGTTTGTGATCATTTTATGAATTTACGCACAGAATTATTATAAATATTGCGTTGGTCAGATGTTCAATAAAATATTTGAAGTTGGGAAGAATGCAAAGTTTAACTTTCTTTTTGACGCTTCGGAAGCACAGGCATACGCGTGATGTAATGGGTAAGACCACTGCTGGCGATGTCTATGCTTATAACTTCGAATCCCTACCCGATCAATCATTTTGGGGTTTGGAACTCTTCGGCAGATTCAGCAATTAATATATCACTTAACCGTTATAATCTACCCGAGAAACTATGCGATGTTAAAGCATCACTACTTTACACTAGTTCTGCAAAAACACATACTTCCTCGTAACATTTCGAAAATTCACTGTTCAGCAAAAAAAAAACACCAACGAGTTCTTTAAACGTTTTTTATCCATTCAAAAATAAAGAAAAAAGGAATGTTGAAGTTTTTTAAAAAAATAAATTGCATTAACTTCAAACACAAATTGTACGAAAACTATTCACTTTTCAAAAACCAGTACACGGACCAATTTTAAAGAACTTATTTTTTAAAATAGATATTATTTAAGACAAAAATCTCTAACGGCATACAGTACTTTTATAATGTTAATGTTTTGCTATTTTAGAAAATTTAATTTGTTTACGGAAAATGGGATCAGCACCAATTTTTTTACCGTCCTTTATTACATTCGAAGAGAAACTTAAAAAAGAAGCAGTGTTTCAGAAAAATGTTTAAAATTTGACTATTTTACGTTAAACGAAAATAAAACCTGCACCATTCGTTTAAGAGTCAGTTTTGATACCCAAGAACAAACTTTAATAAAAAAATTTGTGCACTATTTTTGAGAAAATTTTGAAAACGTTCTTAAGGCTTCATGTAAAGTACCCCAAAAAATCAAAATATCAATTTCAAACACGCAGGTCCTTGAGATAGTTCAAATCGATTGGGGAATATCAGTTTTGGAGAAAGTCGTCTGAAAGGCTTTGGCACTAGTGTTGAAGCAGACACTTTGCCGACCATCAATTTTTCGATATCAAGGACCCACTAAACGAAGATTTTGACTGCACAACATGTTAAGAAGATTTCACATTTATTATTTAAGTAATTTACTTCTTAGAGGAAGAGGATGTATCTTCTTTTTCGTTAAGAGAGGCTGATAATAAGAGATTATCTGTCAAAATATCGCCGATATCTGCCGCACGATTACAATACTTTATTATTCAGGAACTTTCTTGGACATATTTTTGATGAACACATTCTTGAAACTATTGCATTTATTACACCATTATTGTAATTCGTGACGGTGACGGTGTAATAAATGCAAGTAGTTTCAAGAATGTGTTCATCGAAAATATGGCGAAGAAAGTTCCTGAATAATAGAGGATGCCAGACAATAAGTGTGATAGTACAATACTTTATCTTTACGAGTAAGAACGTAGTAAGGTGTGAAAGTAAAACACCACTTTTTTTAACATCTGCTTTGCTTTCAATTTGTTCTACTCGAACATTCGGCAAATACAATTGTACATAAATTATTGATCTGAAAAGAAACCAGACAATTCTGTTCTTTTCTAAATATTATTTTTAAACAATTGTCCAATCAGGAAAACTCACATAAAAATAACAATAATACAAAACAAACATACAAACAATAGTACAAATACTGGCAAAAAATGAAAAAGGGTATAATCTACAATAATAATTATTACAAAATTTTATTATTTATATGTGTGGTACAGATCAAGAGGAGGTACTCTTTTCAGTCTTCTTGTCATTGTGTTGTTATCTAAGATGTTTATGACTAGATGATTAACATGATTTTCGAGTCTGGGTTGGTATTTGACAGATTTAAAAGTAATTTTCACTTTAACAATGGGGATATGGAGATCTTTATGTATCGTTTTGACACAAACCAGGGAGCATTACATAATAATCTGAAGCATTTAGATCGAAATCTTTGTATTATTTCTACATTTGCATGTAAGGCTGTTCCCTGTAGTTCAATTCTATATGTCCATATGGGTTTCAGTGCTGTGTTGTAAAGTAAAACTATATTTTCTAGACTTTAAGCGATTTTCTCCCTATTAACCATAGCATTTGTCTGTATTTTAGTTCCACTTTCTTTCTTTTAGTTCAAATAATTTTCTTCCAGGTTAGTTTCGTGTCAAGATGTAGTCCGAGGCATTTACTATGTAAGAACGTAGTAAGGTGTGAAAATAAAACACCACGTGTCTTCAATTTTCCCTGGCAGGCCGCGTCTTGCTCCCTCTTGGCCGGTTAACGCGGCCCGCTCGTTACGGCGAAAGCTGCCTAATTTAGAGGATCCGCAGGGCGGAGAGGTTGCTCCGTTGACCTCAGGGTCGAGCGGCCCACCGAACGGCGTCGGCGCAGTTTGCGCGCAAGGGAGGAGGGGGAGGAAGGGTCGGAGGCGGCGAGGTCTCCCAGGGTCGTGAGGGACAGCTGACGGCGCGACGCGTCGTTCACGCTGCGTCCTCTACAGCGGCCGCGGAATGAAATTCCAACGTAAATCATGGACCAGCCAGCACGGAGGGTTCTGGACACTCCCTTTTCATTAACGACTTGCTGCGTTGTTACGACTCTCTGAACTATCATCCATACGCGTGCGCAGCCAAATATAAGAAAGGGTCATCATTCCATCTACATTTCTGGGTCCCCACGTACTCTAGTAGGCCCCCTTTTCTATTAAACTTTTTATCACAAATGATTTATTTTGGTAGTAAGTGATTAAACTATAATACAAGGAGAATGAAATAATTTTACGATTGTTTTATGTTGAACCATTTACAGTGTTGTCAGTTGATTTGAAGAGCTTCTTTCCTAATGTTGACACGGTTGGGGGATGAATCGCATGTACAGGATAATTATTCCTAATGAATTCGTAGCGTTTAAAAGAGAGCTTTGGCTTGGCCAGGTAAATACGGACTTACGACCGCGCTTCTTGTGCAATGGTTTGAAATCAGACACAGGCTATGCTTTAATACATTTAATGAGCTAAATTTACTAGATATACTTATAATTTAATGGCTAGAAGCCAGACTTATGTTATGTATCTACGAATCTTCCGTGCAAAAGAATACTGAAGAGTCCATAGACTCGAATATTCTGATAGTCGTGAAATGATGTGCAGCCATCTTACAATAGGCTCGTCAGGACAGCAGAGGCAACCGCCACAACTACAGGGCGAATCCTCGGAGCGAGTAATTTGTGCAGCTTTGTGAACGCACGTAAGTGCAATGCGCGTTCACGCCACTGCGGTGTAGCCACCCCTACCCTTACGGGCATCTATGGCCAATCCTGTAAAAGATAGAAAGAACAGAAGGTCAAAACGACAGTTGCCAACTGGCGCGCGCATTGCGTGTGCAGAAATACAAAGTTTTATGTTTCAAGTCTCATTTTGCTGTTTCAGATTTCTCTTACTCCAGAAAGTGCTTCGGTCGCTTATACTTAGCCCATTCTTCGGGCTGGTATGAAGCGATTTGGCGAATCCTGAGAGAAGACAGGAGAGCTTTTGAGAAGCGGGTGTGTACTTGTATATGGTCAACCGTGACGTTAGATGCTCTTCTGGAATATTCCATTGGGAGAGATCAGAGTCGAGCGAATGTGTCGCCTAGCCGCATCTAACCACTCCTAGCCACGCCTAGCCATCCCTAGCCACGGCTAGCCGTCTAAAGCCGCCCATAGTCGCTCCTAGCTTCCCCTAGCCGCCCCTAGGCGTGCCAATCCGTGCCTAGCCGCGCCTACGTTCGCGTGTGTGATCAACAGGACGAGTAGGGTGAATGACAAGATGGGTGCCTCCCTGCGGGTGCGGCGCTTCGGCGCTGCAATATTGCATCTGAAGAACATGTAGTTGAACAAAAAAATCTATATTTTATATGTTTGTGAACCGTGACAATTTCATGAATCAATTTACCAAATTGTCAGCTTGAAAAGGGTCAAACATCATGAATTAATCATAATTACGGAAATAAAATATTTCATTACGTAAGACAACAGAACCCCTCTCGTAATTTTAGATTTCTAGGATCATTAATAATTTAATGTTCACATGGGTTACCTCGGAATGGAAGAGTGATATTATTGATTATTTCTTCTAGTAATAGTTAACCTAGTACTTTCAAACAACGAACACCATTTATATGCAATTAGTTCTTTAGAGGAGAATCTCCAAGACACATAACTGTAGTTCAGTATTCAACTTATTTTTTCTTATTTTATAATACATTTTGTATGTAAACTACCGATTCTCACTTTTGGCACCCAAAGTACACAATTTCCGATGTTTAATACATCTTTACAAGCTATAGCTAGAATTTTTCAGGACATTTCGAAAAACGTCACGGATCTTCAGCTCGGCGAAATGAATGATGATCTTGATGATGATGAATTAATGATTAATAATACCGTATAACAACGAATATCAATAATATTGTTTTCCTTGTCATTAGCAACCATAACACTTTGCATTAACCCAACAAAACGCATTAAACTATCTGATAAATACAATTATTTAATGATATAAATTTTAATATCTACACAAAAATATACAAATTTTAAAATAAAAACAATTTATGTGATAAGGAGGTCCATTCAATTCGCTCATTAGCGTAATAAATGCCGTAGGAGTTTAATCCTAGGATGGATGGGCCCCGGAAACTACATGATCGTAGTACATACGTACCTAATTTTTTTATTCTTAATAACTTCTTTTCTAAATAATTTCAACAAGAGTCAACTCTTAATACTAAACAAATTATTATTCAAATAACTGTTAAGAACATTGCTTCCAATTTTCGTATTTTCAGTTTAATGTTTTTTGGGCAGGTTGAAATAGCTCGTTATTTTAAAGAGGTTTCCAACCCCCCTCGGGTGAAGGAAACCATGTAAAGAAAAAATATGTATTATTGGCTGAAAAAAAGAGAATGTTTTTGGTTAAATCTATTCCTTCTATCAAAATGTCTCTGCATAACACTGGGTATTATTAAAGTGCAATACCTGTAAATGAAACCTCTTGATTAAAAAATCAAAACTTTTTGGAGAAACATCCATTAACATTTATTTGTTTCAAGTAAACGTGACCATTTGTAAGCGTGACAATAACCAATAAGATCAGAATTCAAGTGGAACCTATACCAAGCAAAATCTTCGGGTCCACCACTTTTCCTCTTCTCGTTCCAGAAACCTATTCGATAAACGACCAAGGGTTGAGAGAAACAGCTTGTTTGTGCCAGCGTTTCAAGAAAATATCCTCATTTTCTCTGAATCAAAATGTCCCAATAAATTTATGTTTGGAGCCGCAGTACCCAATTTCACCAAATCTTGCCGATAATTCATGGAAGGTAGGGCTGCTATTTCACGGATGAACAGCCACGACCGGATCAAGGAATGGGCTCTTTCGCCAATTTCTCAGGGCCCGTTGAATGGACAGAGTGTGACAAAGAGTCTTGAGAGAAGGAGAAGACACGAGACGCCCATTCTGGGAGAGAATCCGAGGCAATGGACTCTAAGGAGAAATCGAACAGGGTGACAGTTGAACTTGCTGAGATCCTTTGTTCAGCAGAGGAAATGAGCAATTCAATGAATAAAAAGTAAGAGCCTTGCATGATGACACTCTCTTAAATGTAGAAAATATATTGTTTACAACAATGGTATAATGTATTTAATAGAATAAAAGTTATCACATTAATACAAACGAGCTTAAGTCATTGGAAAGCATAATCGTCTGCTTTCCAATACACGCATTTAATATTTAACCAAACAATATTGATATTTTAGATAAATTATTTAAAGTACAATGATTTTATGTACCGAAACGTTATCTTTAAAAATGTATAAAACAGAATATTAATAATTGTACTAACAATTTTGTGACTGCGATGAAGTTATAGATGGTAATATCGAAATTATTAATAAATAAATTAGAACTCACATTAAATATTAAATTTAAAACAAAACTGTGTTGATTAACCTATGTTATTTTTTAAGTATATCCACGAAACTTCACGATGTGCACGTAGATCAAGATTTGTCAGACACAGTAATTTACAAAGTTTATTTCGTTTCAATTTAATGTCGACTCACCTTTTTGTAATCCAAGTTCGTCAAAATTCCTTCCCTTTCCCTCGAGAAGTTGCACTTTTAACACGCAAAGCAGAAACCCAAGTCAACATTCACTTCGGATCTTTCTGCCGCAAGTGCTTTTAATATGGTCGGTAGTCAAAGTTTCAGAGTTTGAGCAAACCACAGCCACAGCAGCATCATATTTCTTCGTATATTTTCATCCATGACACAAGAAATGCAGATAAATGAATGTCACTATTAGGTAGAAAGATATGAAAAAAATAAGAAAACAGTAACAGTAGTCTAGTTAGATTTCATGTTCGGGTAGAGCTTGCAATAATTTACATAGTACGATATTTTTGAGATTAGTTTACAAAATAATTCAAATGAATAGCGAGGTATTCATGACATTGTATGACATTTAGTGGCATAATATGTTTTGCTTTGAAGGGAAGTTATGGGTTATTGCGTGGATGCATTGGAACACCATCCGCTCAGCTGAATTCTCCCGTCTCCTACTTCTATGCGTGCCTTCTACCGTCCCTCAACGATTCGCCCTTATGCATATCGTGCCCCTGAGTTCACCTTACGCAGATCTCTACTCAGCGCGCCGTCACCTCGACATCCACGCTCGCCTCCTTCACCACCTCCGTCGACTCCCCTGTCGCCCTAATCTGGCCCCCTCCATCACCTCCATCGACCCACCGCCGTCTGCGTCACCTCCGCTTCCATCGCTGCCGTTTCCGCCTCCACTTACCGGCTTAGGTGGCTCAGGGCATCAATTAATGTCACTGCAGTGCCTCTGACCTGCGGATCCTAGGTTCGAGTCCCGACGGCGCGGCGGCAGGAGTGTCGACACTAGCTACATAGCTAGATCGGTCAACCGCTGTCTGGAGGAAAATTCTAGCGACCAGCTGTTCTCATCGATAGTTTTCCGCCGTTTCTCCGATCAATACTCGGCGAATGTTGGGGGAGTTCCCTAACCAACGGGCCACGGACCACGTGCGATCTTTTCTTCTTCTTTGTCGTAACGTCATTGCTTACTTACAATCACTTGTATTTACATGCCCTACATTACCAAACATATCGAGAGACCAGTCGTTAGGTTAGAGTTTATGTGAGGGTTGTAACGTTTCGCACAATTCCAATGTTTATTTACATTTTTTACATTGTTATTTGGTAAATAAGAAACCGAGTTGTTAGAGAATATGATGTACCGAGGTTGTTAGAGAATGAGGTTAGCAACGGAGATTGATGACTTATAGAGAGATAATTGAACGAAAAAACGTGTTCCTATAACGAAATACGTAAGAGATAATTGTACAAAGTGAAAAGGTACAAAATATTAACGTACATTGTACAAGAAATTTAAAATAAAACTAAAATAAACTAACAATCGAAGTGTTATTACTTAAAAAAAATATGTAGTTACAGTAATTGTAACGGCAAATACAACAAACAGAAGTGTTGGCAGAGTGTGACGTTACAAGGTCTAGTGGTGCCTCGCTGGTGGGAAATATCTGGTTGGAAAACCTCGCTGTCTTGCAGGTCGCACGGTCTTGCAGGGTGGGGAAAGATCCGCCTTCCGCAATGAAACACGCATTGCACACACGGGACAAATGGCCTTAGAGGTTGACGAGCCCAGAAATACTATCCAATCAATCCGCTTCTACCTCCTCCGCCTCCGCTCCCACCGCCAACCCTCCCCCCACCGGTTGCTCCACCACCGTCATCGCCACCACCCCCACCGTCGCATCCACTGCCATCGCCACCATAATCGCCCCCACCACTATACCATATCAACCTCGACCTCCGTCTCCACTCCCCCCCTCACACCACCATCGCCACATCCATCGCAGCTTCCACCGCCGCCGCTATGCACCGTGGCCCTTAGCCCCTCAGAGCCCTTAACGAGCCCTGCGCGCAGGGCGCGTTCATTTGCGCCCGGCACGGAGCGGCGTCGAGGCCGCGCCTGCCGTCCCAGAACCCGCCCAGGCGGCCTGCTTTGTCGCTGGGCCGGCTCCCATCGGCCGCTGCCCGCACAGTGCTAACCGCAGCCCCTCCGGAGCCCGCCCCACACCCTCCGCTGTGGGGGCGTCCCTTGCGCGTCCGTGCTGCGGTGGTGCGGGCCCGCCCGGAAACTTGTAGCAAATTATTTTAGGATCTGCGGGACGCGCCGCAAAGGAAATTTCGAATAAACAAAATCCAGGCAATGTAATTCCTCTTTGGGGGGATTTCGCTGACGTCGTTGGGAGACGCGGAGGTACGTAGCAATGGCGGTCGGAGCGGGAAGCGGAGGTACGGATTGTGGAGGGCATGAGCGTCAATGGAGAAAAAGGTGCCTGCGAAGATGTGGGCGGGGAAGAGATGAACGTAGGGAGGAATGATGGAGGGCGTTCCATCCAAGGGAAGGATGAAGGAGATTTGAGGATTGTGGATGCAGGCTTGGGCAAGAGGACTGTGGATGGAGGCGTGCAAAGGTGAAGCACGTAACAATTGGAAGGAAGTTGTGGATTGTGGGTAGAAAAGTGGGTGAAAACGTGGGAAAGGCGTTAGTGCATTTGTAGGTGGAGGCGTCGACTGTGACGTAAAGTAAGGACGGTGGACGAAGATGAAGAGATACGTAGGGGGAATCGAGAGTGGAACTGTAAGAGGAGGCTTGAGTAAAAAGTAGGCCGAGCGTGAACAGAGGTGTAATGGTGGAAGGACAATGAAAATCATGGATGGAAGCTTGAGCCAATGGCTTGGGCGAAGGAAATGCCCAACGTATGGGAAATGACGTGGAAGGCGTGGCGTTTGAATTGTGGAGTGGGGGGGAGAGGGAGAGGGTGTGGGAGATGGCTTGTACAGAGGCGCAGTCGTTATCAGAAGCCGTGTGGCGGTGAAAAAGGTGTCAGCTGGGGTGAGGAGGAGTGGGAGGCAGGGGTGTGGGCGCACACAGACAAGAATGATATATTGATATTTCTGGGCACGTCAACTGCTACAGACACTAGTTCCGTAAGTCTAGTGCATATTTTATCATGGGAGATTTCGGTGTTCATCTCCCGCTTGATAGTGATATTTAGTGTCGATCTACTCGTCCCGCGATCTCCCTCTCCGGGTATTTCTCCCTAGTGGGACATTGCCCCAGCCTGGATAAGCTCTAACTCAGATCCCGACCGTTCTCCCACAGGGTGTGGGGGTCTAGTGCACGTGAATGTGTGTGTGTGTGTGTGTGTGTGTCTGAACATATGAGGGATGAGAGAGAGGAAGAGGAAGGAAAGACCACGCGCGTCCGTGCCCCGTTTGATAGGGTACTGCTCCGGCATTTGCCTGGTATTAATCGCTGGAACCATTGTTGAGAGCAGCCGGCCGCTACAACTTTCAAACAGCGACTGAATTCGAACTACCTATTTAGCCAGTGTCCAAAATCGGCCCCCATCGGAACTCGAACCCGAAACCCCCGGACAGAATCGCAGCACAGAGGAGCAATGCTGTTCTGAGATAAACTCCGCCGGGCCGCAGACGCGAGGATGAGGGCAAAGGCAAGGGAGGGCTCAGGCGCGGTAGCAGGGCGGAGCGCGGGGCGTGAAAAATGCCCCGGCAGTTACTGAGCGCCTCGATCCCCTCCGTTCCCCCTCTCCCCGCCCCTCCCGCCCCGTCTGGGGAGAGGAGGGCTTAACGAAGGCGCGGGGAGCGGGAAGGGTGAGCAATGCGGCCGCGGCGCAGCTCTGTTGCTTCAGGTCTCGGGTAACGACCGTCGCAGATATAAACAACCCCCATGGAAACCACAGGTTCCGCTTCGCGTTCCGAGGAACGGCAGATAGCAATTGCTTTGTTATTTACATATAATAATCTGGGCCAATTTCCTTGTGATTTAGATTACCGTGTTTACTGTGCGAGTGTTCATCTTTTCTTTCCTGCAGTTTCTCTTGCGTGCTTGTGCGAGTTATTTTTATCATAATTCGCTTTTTTGATGAATATTCACAATTTACCTTACATATAATGGTATTGGTGAAGAATGATATTGTCAGTAACACAACTCCAAATTGCGAATTTACTACCTGGATAATTTGAAAATATATCCATGAAAAGTACAATAGGAATGATAACGTAATCAACTTTCGAGAACCTGTGTGATTATAAAGCATTTCTCCGTAATAAAATTACGAACTTATTTTGTAACATTACAGATTATATTTTACATATAACCGCACCGAAATAATACTTCGCCATTAATTTTTAGTATTTTTTTCTCGATGCTTAAAATGTATTGTTTTATTGTTTACTTCAATTTGCTAAAAGCAAACCATTGTGTGAGTGTACATCGTCTGAAAACATGTACTTTTTAATCCTGATAAATAAAAAGCACTTAGTGAGTACAGGGTAGATTTTCTCGGGATTATCCCATTTCTGCTATATCTCAAATCACCGTCTAGTTACATTTCATTGTCCTCGCGCTCGCCTTGTCTGCCATAATCATTATGACCATCATCATCACATCTCATCGCATATGTCGTTTCGGGAGACACTACGGCTGCCGAGATGAGATTCTGACTGCGAAAATGCGAGCATTGTGCCGTGTCCCCACCATTATCCCGCACGATAAATAATAAATTACATGAATAAGTGAAAGTGTCCCGCTGTCACGCAGAAATTCGCTCGCACGCTTGCCTCGGGCGGAAGGTAGAGGTGTAATGGTTTGTTGACAGTCAAGCCGACCGTCATTTTCTGCGCCGTCACATTGAATTTATAAAAAGTACAGTGTTTAGAAATACGTCGAACAGAAAGTATACGTCCTGTTAGCAAATTCATAAAGCGTCCGGAATCAATTTCGGAAAAACGAAAAATACACGCATGTATTAAAAAAAAACTAAATACAAAAAGAATATAATGAATCAGATACACACCCCGAATATCTCTCGGGAGGTAGGTGGGGGTATAGGTAAAGTATTCAATCGACTTGATGTTTATTTAAAAACAAATTTTCAATTATACTGAATGTAAAATATATTTTTATTTATTGACTTTTCATTAATGTTGATAAGATTAAGAATTGATATATTGAATGACTTTCATTAATACAGAAACTAAGTGCAATCTGTATTTCTTACTATATATCATTGACTTCCGCGGCCGCTGAAATATTATGAGTCCCTGCTCCTGTTGGTGTGCTACTGAGATGAATTGAATTCGTTAAGTCGGAATAAGGAATTAAATTAAAATGCTTATTTATAAAAAGGACGGATGATACCTGAGAGAGAAAACCATGTACTAGGAATTTTTCCCTTAGAAACAATTGACTCTTCACCTTGCACGGCATATCTTCTTGACCATTCTATTACATTTTTGCTGGTTCAAAGCTTCTCGTTTCTACCTCACCTGTTCAGTGCCTGTGGAATCTGCAACTGTATGTGAAATTACTAATTACTTGATATTCTATGCGATTAAATTACACGGGTGTACCTATTTGCTCGATAATAAAGTTAAATAAGAATAGTTTGTATTGACAAGGATGTATTATATTGTTATCAATAACAAGGTGAAATATAGAATAAGTGACGGAGGATAAGAGGGTCTTGAAGAAACACATATTACTGGCTTAATATGGAAATGGAAATATAAGGAAGAGGGTGGGGTATAGCTTGCGAGAGTTCTCGCACGGGATCGATAGTTTTCATGTAATTAAGAAATAAAATTTCAATACATTTGGCATTCCTTTAGAATCCTTTACTAAGACATGCCACGTGTAGATCTAATGACATGCCATTTGTCATTCTAGCATTTTTTCAAATAATTAAGAATAACAAATTTAATTCTGATGGGATGATTGAAACTTCAGTAATTAGGTCACGAGAAATTATTTCTTGCCGTTGTGAGGAGAGTTTGGAATGAAAAAGATACCAAAGAAACGTAACGAGAAACAAGGATATAAATTACTCTATTGCGTATTGTTCGGAGGGAAAGTGCGGGATTAACTTCAGCCGCCTTCGGCAGCTCCTTCCCCGCACCCTCCCCCCCACCTCCTCCAGCCCCGCAACCGCCGAATGCGCGGGGCGCCCCTCGGGTCGACGTCGTCAGCGTCGTTAGCAACGCATCGCAACTTGGCGCCGCTCGCGTCGCCGCCGGCGTCTGCGATTAATCTCCACGCGGCGCCCTCCTATCTCCTCCACTCCCCGCGGCCCGCCCCCGCAGCCCCGGCGCGTGACAACAGCGCTCAACGGCGCCGGCGCTGACTTGCCAACTCGCTCATTGCCCGCGCACACTCGCCTGCTGGCGCGCACCCTCCCCCGCCGCCCGCGCCGCTGTCGCCGACCGACACTTGCCCGCGCACGCTCCCTCACGCCTCACGCGTCACCCCTCTGCCTCCGCCTGGGGCTGGGTCTCCTTGACTCTGCCCGCCTCCGTCTGTCTTCCTCATCCCTTCCGCCTCCGCCTTCGTCTGGCTTTGGATGCATCACAGCATCCTCTTCCCTCTTGCGTGTTCCCCTTCTCCTCAATATACATTTTCGTCTCGGTTGCCGTCTCCTTCCCCGTCTTCCCTTCTTTCTCATCACGGTCTTCTTTCCTCTTGGCTCTGACTTGTCAATTCGCTCATTGCCCGCGCACCCCTCTCCCGCTGCTCGCGCCTCTGCCGCGGACCGCCACAACTCGCGCACGCTCCCTCACGCCTCACGTGTCACCCCTCTGCCTCTGCTTGGGGCTGGGTCTCCTTGACTGTGCCCGCCTCCGTCTGTCTTCGTCATCCTTTCCTCCTCCGCCTTCGTCTGGCTCCGTCTGCATCTCAGCCTCCTCTCCCGTCTCTATGTGGAATTCCGTTTTCATCTCCTCCGCATTGTACATTTTCGTCTCGGTTTCCGTCTCCTTCCCCATCTTCTCTTCTTTTTTGTCGCGGTCTTCTTTCCTCTTGGCGCTGACTTGCCAACTCGCTCATTGCCCGCGCACCCCTCCCGCGCCGCCCGCGCCACTGTCGCCGACCTCCCTCCCGCGGCATCGCCTGCTCCCCGCGCCTCACGCGTCACCCGCCCAGCTCCCGCCTGCGGTTTGGCCTCCTTGACTGCGCCCGCCTCCGTCTCTGTCTTCGTCATCCCTTCCGCCTCCGCCTTCGTCTGGCTCTGGATGCATCTCAGCCTCCTCTCTCCTCTAGATGGGATTCCGTTTTCGCTTCCTCCTCAATTCACAGCATTTTCGTCGCTGTGTGCTTTCCCGTCATGTTTCTGTGTCCTTTCCCGTCTTCTTTTCTTTGTCATAGCCTTATTTCTTCTTCTCGGTCTTCTTTCTTCTTCTGGGTCTTCTTTCCTTTTCTAGTTCTTCATTTCTCTTCTCGGTCTTCATTTTGCTTATTATTTATTTATCGTATGAGACTATTGGCGGGGAGACTGCCCTTGGGCAGTTGTTTCGCACCCGAGTTTTTCGACCCGGGTTTCCTAGGAAGCCTACCCCTGATGCGGGTCTGGGGACCTTCGCCGAGCAGGCGCACCTCGCGGGCGGTCTCCTAAATGCACCTGGGATTTGACCCTCACTTTCGACGCCAGATGTCGGTCTCAGTTGACTACATCCGAACTGTCTGGTTGGGAGAATGTGACATCTCGTTAGGGCGGGATGTAGTCGGAGGGATTTAATTTGGCCGGACATACAGCAAAAGTTCGTTTACATGATACAAGTGTGAAATAGTTACTATAGATTTTCCGCCCTTGACGGACTTCGGCTCAAAACTGCGTATTAGGGGTTCAAAAGCCAGTAAGTTAACCCCTCACCCACCGAGGCCCCTTTGCTTCTGTAAAGGTTCGTTATAGGCTTTAAATTTCTTGATTCTTTTTGCCCATTTGCATCCTCCTTATCATTCATTCCCTGTTTCCACTTTCTGTCGCAACTTTTTCTTATCTTTTCCACGCTTTCAACACAATTTGTTATAAGTCACGCAGGGAAACAATAGTTACAGGTATGTGAAGCATGATGCATGTCTCTAAATAATCAATTCTTTGTCTAGTTCTAGGACAAATACGCCGGAGGAACCATCTAGTTTTCCTCGCAGGTTCATATTACAACATTCTATTTTCTCCGAAATATTTAGTAGAAAGATTAAACACTTAATTAAACATGACTAAAATAGATTACAAAAACATGTTCGTTAAGTCATTTTATTTTTCATTCGTTACTAATCAATAACTTGTCTGGTGCAACTGTACGAACATTTACATGAAACGAACTCATTAATCAGCATGTCACTCAGCTACATTATCATTAATTTCCATCTGTCAGAAAAGTTCAGCATTTTGTGTAATTTAACGTATTATTACCTCGGTTGTATACGAGAAGCCAAACCGGATGATCGAGCCGTGGAGAGAGTGTCTGGCTCAATGCTTCTGCTCAAAGGGTCACATGTTCACATTCTGCCTTCGGCATCAAGTGTTGGTACTTCGTCTATCGATGATCTGTCGCGGAGAGTTTCACATTGTGCTGACTCCGTAGAAGAGATGCGACGTCGAAAACAAAAGATCGATGTTCAACATTAGAATAGCTTTGAAAATAAGCGCTTGTACCAGACATTAGAAGCCACCAAAATTCGAATTAAAATTATTTCAGGGAATTCAATTTATCTGTATGTTGATTGATTGGTGATTGTTTAGTCTTTTTGGATACTAAGAATATTAGCCCTGTAAGTGTAGTGATATTTTTATTCCGGAATGTGGCAGGGTTCTTCCCCGCTGATTGGCGAGATTCGGCGCCGTCCTACCCTTCAGATTGAAGGGTTTTCCCCATCTCTCACCGGCGGGGGACCGACTCAGCCGGAACAAGATCTAAACTACCGACATGTGTGGGTATGTAAGGGGTAAAGATAGGACACGGAAGTGGAAAGAAAATCGCGTGCGGTCCGAGGCCCTTTTAATAGAGTACTGCTCGGACATTCACCTGGTGTTAATCAGAGATGCCATGGAAAACTATCAATTTGATCAGCCGGCCGCTAGAATCAATAATAAATTACTAGCTGACCTGGCAAACTTTGTTTTGCCATATAAATTATTCCTAGGATTATGTTAGTAGAAAAAAATGACTAACTTATTGTCAGTGTTTGAGGATGTGATATATATGAGTTGAAGAGGCTTGGAGCGCTGTGAACGATGATGGAATATAAAAATAACACAATACCTAACATTTTTAATTTATTGTAATTTATTTTTTGAAATGATATATATCGCAAATTATAATAATTTTACTAAAATAACCTATCAATCCCTCAACGCAATAGAGTGTACAATATTTTTGTTATCCCATCTTTAGCTAACACAAATAAACTGGATGGTTTGCCCACTCGAGAACATGCCACGTATAATTTACCGTGTGAAAAACATGGTGCGCTAAAACATAAGCCACAAACAAACATCGTTTGGTCTTGAGACTTAATGATAGTCATCGCAAATGCTAATCTTAACGGAAATTGAAGACGTTTAAATTGAATTGGCACATCAGTGGGTAAAATAGGTATCCGTGGCAGTAATATATTATCACCTCAAAATTTGCCATTTAAAATGATGGCTTCGACGTGCAAATTAATCATAAGTTATTTAAAAATTACACCGAAATAGAAAAATGATAATTGTAAAATTACGATTAACGCCCAAACAATAAAAATAATGTCCGAAAATTGTAGTGAGTGAGAAACGGCTTATTGTGTGAGAGATCTCATCCCTACCCCTGCTGCTCACTGGGTCAGAAGCAATGTTGCCAGATGTGAAACTTCCGATTGCAAAGTTTTAAGTTCGAAAATGCGGATTTATTCTAATGAATGCAGGTTTACTAATACAATTTAAAAATAGGGGAAACATCAATAATTCATATATCGACATAGAATTCCGTTTTATTAATTAAATAAATGCGATATTGTCTCACTATATTTGCTCTATGTTTGTTCTCACTATATATAATGTTCTCGATTCACCCAAGAAATTAAATATATAAATATCAGTATTTTTGTTATAAATGTACTTTCAATTTATTTTTAAGCTCAGTTTAATACGAAACCGAGAAACGTAATTTCAACATTTTTAATTTCAATATCCCGCGAAGTGCAGAATTTCTCCGGCTTGAATAAACGCAGTAAGAATCTGAATGACGATCCGTATTCTTATTTGGCGTATTCGAAAACGACTAACCAACATGTTGTAACCTATTTGTTCTCTGAATCTCTAACAGTAAGACAATAAAGGAGGGAGTTCACGACAACACCTTGGTGCTTGGTCATCAATTTTCGAATACGGCAATTGGATAAAGCCTTAATGATTGGTAGATGATTGGTGTTTTATTGCTTTCTACTTTAATCGAATAGAGTGAGACATCATTTTGAACATTCAAACTTAGTCAACCATAGTTAGCGACACATCTAACAATCGTTGTAATAACTGAGGAAATGAAAAAATATATTTAATCCACTATAATGGAAACGCAGATATTTTTGGCATCCTCATCACTGAATGCGGATTAGGCGTTAATAATGCGATATAAAATACGGAAATGCGGTACATCTGGCTGGTCGGAAGTGACGCCGGTAGACGCCTTGCGGGGATACTGATCAAGTGATAATTGCATCATTACATCATATAAATCAATCAGCGTTTTCTTTACCTATTGTTGCACTAAATGGCAGTAAAAACGAAAATCTATATATTAAAAGACGACAGGAGCAAATAATTAACGATAATAAATAAATCTTCTCTAAAGAACAATCATTTAAAAAATTGTTATAAAATGTATGTACACATTTTTAACTGTTCAACAATGAATCTGTTCCCCATTTTGTACATTCGAGAATTTAATATCAACTTCCGAAGGCTAACTAAACATTAATTAAATAAAGCTAATTAAACCATTCGCAGCAACAAACATCACAAATTATTAAAACAAAATTCCTATTCATATCTACCTGTAGTCAAATAGTAATTGCTGTGCTTTTTTTCTTGCTAATTATAGTGTTAATGATATATAACTCCTCAAACTTAACGCAACAATGTATCGCGGAGACAAACATGTTTCTAGCTGTACCCGCAGACGTTGTTCTGCCCCTATATCCCTCTTTCTCCTTCCCTCTTTCTCTTTCTCCGTCTCTCTTTCTCCGTCTCTCTTTCTCCGTCTCTCTCTTTCTCCGTCTCTCTCTTTCTCTTTCTCCGTCTTTCTCTTTCTCCGTCTCTCTCTTTCTCCGTCCCTCTCTTTCTCTTTCTCCGTCTTTCTCTTTCTCCGTCCCTCTCTCTTTCTCCGTCTCTCTCTCTTTCTCCGTCTCTCTCTCTTTCTCCGTCTCTCTCCGTTTTATTCACATTTAATAGCAGATTCTACACATCCCTGAGCAGGTGCGTAATATGGAGAAACATCGTGTAGCAGATGAAATACCGCAGTGTGAAATACCTACCGTGTGTTGCGGGTTGCCTAAAATGTTTAGTGCGAAAAATTAAAAACAATTGGGGTGGACCACCCTTATCACTAAGGGGTATAAAATAGATAACAACCTATTCTCAGACCTACTGAATATGCATTTAAAATTTCATCAAAATCTGTCGAGCCGTTTCGGAGGAATATGGTAACTAAAACTGTGACACGAGAATTTTATATATAAGATAATAATAATGCTTTTATTGATATGGCGAGGCTCGGGCCATCAAGCCCGCTCTTCCGCCTAACGACATGTCTGATATTTACAAATTAGTGATTACAATACAGTCTACAAAAGTAAAAGTAGGATAGTTTATGAGTAGTAAGTAGTTAGTCGAAAACAAACATTTAAAGCAACTTATAAAATATATCAGAGGTTAAACATAAGCAAAATTGTTACAAAATGTGTTTGAAAACATTTTAAATTGAGAGACGGAAATTGAAAACAAAATTTGAAATGAATAACATTGAACAGAATTCTCCTCCAGACAGCGGCTGAACTCTACCTAGCTATGTAGCTAGTTTCGAAAATTCTGATACCGTCTGGACTCGAATCCTAGGACCTTCCCTAGGCGCTGAATTAACATCCATTCATGCTCTGAGCCATTTAAGAGACTACAGATAACGTAAAAACATCAATAATAAATATCCATGATAAAGAACATTGGCTTCAATAAATAATTTTCATAAAATCATCCATGTTTTGAAAACAAAAACATCGATGTCACATCCCTGCTCTATGACCTGAAGAAATGTTGCATGAGATTGTGTAGAGTATGTGCAATTGACCAACCCGTCGGAAATATTAAGTCGGTTGTGAAGGGATTTGGAGCAATGTCCAAGTTCTTGGGAGGAGATAATGGCGAGTTTGTAATGCATGTGTGTTTTAGACCACATCGTTTTGTTGGCCTTCTAATTCCAATTCCCTTTAAATATTACCAAGTAATAATTCATCTCTGATCAAGTTTCACCCCTGATTTCCAACTCATCGCACTACCATCCTTCACAAAGTAGAAAAAGTCAAAACACCAGCTGATAATTTTCCAGCAAAGGAAAAGACATAAATGAACCTCTTATTTCAACTTCACTCATTATCAGAAACGAGACCAGGGACTTGTTAGATGCACAGTCAGCATTCTGTACGAGCTTCAGCTGAAAAAAGCTCACATGAGAACTCGAAAATGAAATCTTAGCACAACATAGCCTTATAAGCAGCAAGCCGTTCTTTCACCGTGCGAATTCTAAATCTGGCTCTGGCTTTGATTGGCTGCCTGGACAGATTCGCGCCTTGAGCAACGCACGCAAACCAATCGATTCATGGCCAACATGCAGCTCGCCACGCCTTTGCTTCCGCGCACTATTTATACCCTCATCACCACAAAAATAGTTACATGCACACTGAACACAAGAGCGGTTTTCAAAGCTATTCACAAAGAACGAGTGAGTGAACATCAATTCTGGGCGAGGCAACTAACGAGGTAATTAGTCCCGTAAAAATGGAGTACCGAGAGGTGGCAGTGTTCCTCCCTTCTGAAACGTTAGATCCGGCGTCGATTTGCATGTGAGATTGCGGAGTTTTCCCCTTCCAGATATCTCTTCCAGCGGGGCACTGACCCAGGTGGAACACGCAATAAGCTTGGTCTCCTGGTGTGTGCTTGTGTAGTACAGGAAAGTGAAAGCAATGGAGACAAGGATGATAAAGGCGTTCGGCCTTTATCATCGGAGGTCACTAGAATTCTCTTTCAGTCAGTGAATGAATTGACTTAGCTATGTCATGTGTGAAATTTGTCACCGTTGGATTAAAGACAGACTGACAAACCTGAAACCCTAAGACCTGTTCAACCGTGGTGCAGAGGCAACGATATTGATACTAAGATATTGCAGACGATCGCTTATCCAGAGTCTGGTATGAGTATTAGTTATTGCGCTGTTCTAAAATAGTGGATTAATAATAATAATAATAATAATAATAATAATAATAATAATAATAATAATAATTAGACTTACATTTTCTTGCTCATCTCGTGTAGATTTGGCGTTAGGAATTTAGTCGTTATATAAGAGTTTCTTGTATCTCAAATATTTTTATTTGCAAAAAGGTTTTGTGATGCAGCTGGTCACACCTAATCTCGCAAGGTCTTGGCACACAATAGGTTCAGTATGAGCATGCTCGAACTCTCTTTCAGATAGGACAATGACATTCACAACTTGATGCATGAACTTACAAATAAACCATCTAGCTGTTAAAGTACCGGCGAAGACAACTGGTAATGGAAAATCGAACAGAACACCATTGTACATAATGATATGAGCGTTTTACATGTGACATAAAACTCTTTGTAATGTTCACCACCTCCACTTTCACACATAGATTCGTTGGTCACATGACCGTGTACTGCAATTTTTCTAACTTTGCCTCTCAAGACCCGTCTTCACGATGAAATATGTCATGGTATTTCGGGTCTTTATAAGTCGTAGCGATAGATATCGCATGATCACAAACGTATCAAGCAGTGATTGCGATCATGCTACTTCTAGCGACCGGGAAAGACGCGAAATGCGTGTGTATACCATCGTGGCCATAGAGGCTTGGGAGGCAGAATTATAAAAATCGCACAATTAAAGCGGAGATTCCTCTTTCATTCTACGTACATCGCCATCTGTCAGTCGATCCCAGCACCATTGTATTCTGCGGTTACTGTCGTGTTACTCATGTGGCGTCTAATTGCTGTAGAGGCGAAGACTTCGTTATTATTATCATCATTCTCAGTCCGCAATATTGTTGGTTATACTTTTTTGGAGTTATACTTGAATGGAATTACTGGATGAGTGATGACGAGAAAGATGCTATTTGGTCGATGATGAAGCAACGGTGGAATTAAGGGCAGAGGAAACGACAGAACCCCGAGACAACTTACCGCGAACCCACATGTCCACTACTAATTACATATGCATTGCTCGGTATTTCAACCTCCATACTGTGAGCACCCGTTTTGCAAGATATTGAAAAGAATTGCATTTTTACTTGTAAGGAGAGAGAGTATGAACGTAGTTTGAAATCGACGTAGCTTCAAATCAACGTAGCTTTGATTTCCTGGTACTTAAATTAACCTACAGAGCTACATCATTAAATCACAGTAGGTCATAATACCCAGAGGTGGGAAAGCGCGTGAGCTGATCTCTAGAGCACGGGCTGTCTGGAGATGAGGTTCGCAAACATGTAGACCAGGACTCCTCAAATGCTAGAAATCAAATGCTGCGGTGGCTCGTTGCAATGGTCCGCGTGCCACTCGCATTTCATTGAACTAGAACCGATCGCGCCCGAGCGCCTCCACTCCCCTTTGGGTAAGGTTGCCTCAACAAGCACCCGACCCACATCGGTGGCACGCAGATAAGCGCGTCACTAGAGCACGCCAAATGGGCTGCCTACATGAGCAGTTGTGAAGTAGACCACGCTATATGCACTGCTATATACGGATACTGTAGGTAAGGAATCACCGCTCGCAGAATACTCACACCGTAGCGATTTTTCTGTCTCAACGCGAATTCCTGGATGTTGAAACTCCTGTGCGCGTGCCTTCAACTAATCATTTAATCAGCGTGACACGGTAATATCCACACCGGTATGACACGTAGTTGGATTAAACCATCATCTAACTTCCTGTGACTTCTGTCAACCATGCCCAACTTTTTGTTTTACTACTAATTTACTACTTATTAGATATCGAAGATTAGATAGCGTACACACCAGGACGACGTGATGCTGCAAGTACATCGACAAGTTTCATAGTCTTCCTTTCTGAGTCAGAGCATGCATCTTTAATAATCCTCAAGCTTTATAATGCTACTCGTACCCAACCTTTGTGTAGATTACTTTCTTGAAGATAAAATTATTTTTTACAATGAGTGTATTTCACCCAGTTCAAATTAATCGTCTTAGAAATAAAAAGTGCCACACTTTTCTGATCATGAATTACTATTTGTACCCGAAATACCACATTTTCTGGTCCAGCAAACCCTCATCAATAAACACAGAGAATATTATGAGGATTTACAATATATTTTTATCAGTATATATTGACATAATACAGTTACTTTATTAATGAACTTATTTAATAATAATATAAAATACACTTAACAATGTTAACGAGATCGAAATATCCTTAACTTTTGCATGAAGTGAAAACTTTATGTTCAGTCATCAAATGCATGCCTCCACAAAAGTATTTCTGTTCCCTCATTGTATTTATATCATATTATGTTTTCCAAACAGAGAAAGTCTTTGATAAACAGAAATAATCTATTAATTCTACACATTAAAAGTTAGTGTATTAATTGAAAAATATCACATAGGACAGGGACATTTAAGACTGCGGACTTCAATTGACTTCTTGAGGGTATCCTTCATAATCCTAAATTTAAGTTTCCTTGCCTTCTATTCAACTTGGCCGTTTCTGAAGAATTACTTCGAAACTATTCACATTTCTCTCGAGAAACTTTCTTCTCTCCCTGAATTCTCAGAGGAAAATACGAAAAACGAGGTTCACTTACTTTAACACTGAGCTGAACTTTTCCGCTTATGATTTATTTTCAGTTACGCTTTTCTAAAAGGATGGTAAGAGGTCTGTAAAGTATAAGAGCAATCTTTAAAGTAGGTGTGCAACCTCCTTCCTTCCAACTGCCCTATAAACCTTCAATCATATAGTAGTTGCACTTGTGATACATTGTATCGCACGTGGAGTAACCAGTAGATTTGTCTCAGCAAAATATCGAACAGCTATCTCCAAAAACAAACCAAGTTCTCCCGGAAAATACTAACACATCTTGACATTTAAAATTCACCAGTGACAAAAATGCTTCATTACATATTTTATTTTCTCTCTTATTTTCATGGTAAAGTGTTTTTGGTTGCCTCATTTCATAATAGACTGCCATTCTGTTGAATTAAATGTTTCAGAAAGAAATACGAATTAGCGTACCCTTGAAATAACTCTCGCAAGTTAAATCCTACCCTCTTCCCTCTCCTTCCATTTTCATATTAAGCCCATAATGTATCTTTTTCTTCAAGAACTATCCTCCGTCACTTCCTCTATATCTCCTTGCAATTGTACTAAGTGAACGTATTGAACATAACAGTACACCTTTGTCAATACAAATTATTCTTATTTAACTTTATTACCAAACACAGAGGTAATTACGTAGGTCATTCAATAATTAAAGAGACAAATTGGTGTGGAGAAAAAACAATGGGTAGGAAAAGTTTGGTAATTTTAGGACTTTAAGTTGGCATCACTGGGATGAGCCCTGACCATCAGGAGGATCAGCGTTGTCATGCTCATAACCTCAAAATTAAGCTGAACGATGGCGAGTCTACTTGAAAATCCCACATTGGTTGAACCGCGTTCTGCGATACGTTTTGAACTTGCTGAAAGTGAAAATCCAGCTAATATATACTCTAGTAAGACGTAAGTTTATAGTGAAAGTTGTAAGAATCGTGAGAACTTTTACAGATGAGTAGAACAGTTCAAATGTGTTCGAGGCTCAGTGACTGACAAACATCGTTCTGGTTGCATCAGCAGGAAAAGTCATGTTGATTGTGTTTAGGGACGCTGTAGGCTCGTTTTTTGTGATTACCACGAAGAACAGCGAATAATAAACAGCCAATACTACTTATATATGCTTTTGAACAATGTGACGTCAGTCGTGAGAGAAAAATAACGTGTATCTCAGACGAGACGTGTGATTCTCCAGCAAAACAACGCACGTCCTAACACTGCTCAACAAAGCCGTGAAACCATCATTAAAATTGGTTGTCGGGTACTGTCTTGTCTCCCTTACAGCCCCGACTATGCACCATCTGATTTCCACTTATTTGTATTACGTGAGAACAAGTTCCAGGATAACGAGGTCGTTAAAAAATTGTGGGAAAGTGGATGAAACACGAAAATAAAGAATTCTTTTCAGCAGTTATAAAAAAGCTGATAACCCGTTGGAACAAGTGCATAAATGTTGGTGGGGAATATATTGAAATATAGGAAAAGTTCTATTTTGTAAAATTACACATGTATTTCTCTAGAACAAATTTGTCTCGTTAATTATTGAATGCCCCTCATAGGTTAATTTCACATACGGCTGCAGGCTGTGTCCGTCTCTGAATAGGTGGAGTAGAATCGAGAAATGCCGAACAAGCAAAAAAGTAATAGAATGTTATAGATCACATTCTGTAGATCAATGTATGAGTGACGTTTCCATGGAGGATTTAGCCTCTAATTTTCAATTTTTAAGGCTCTAGAACACTTCCTTTTGGAGTTTTGTAACTATTTAGACTTCAACAACACTGCCTGAGTGTTGCGGGTTTGCATTTGACATGATTTTTTTTTCAACAAATTTTTGATACTGTTTGAGTTAAAGGGTAATGCGTCACGTCAACGTGAAATTCTCTTCCTTTGTAAACCTTATTTATGAAGGTTGGTTGCGCGTGAGAGCCGCAAAGGTCATCTACATTACTGAAGTAATTTAGGAGAGGATGAAACTATCTCCCCTTATTTTTTTCTCTATTCTTTAAATTTTAATTCTTCTTTTACATACATAATAAGCTTGCGGCATCTGGTGTAAGAAAGACCTAAAGCGATCTTCCAATGTATCGGGTCTAACAAGAAATATGAAACTAATGTGAAAACTTGTACAGATATCTTAAATCGAGAAATTTGAAGCTGGTTGTTTCACAAAAATTTTGTATGTGTGATGTCTTAATAGAAATTAAAAGAAGGTTTGAGCTGAAAACAAATTCACTTCACTTCAGAGATTATGATTTTCCTTTGTCATCTATAAAGCGCTCCGGATTAAGTTTTAAGATACGCTGCAATTGATTGATTTTGATGTGGTAATATTATTTATTTTGAATATTTTATCTTTCCAAATTGTTATTAGGTATGAAAAATGAGAATTCCACCTCAAACTTTGGCAAACATAGGCTTGGTCACTTTGTTTCACCACAAAACATTGAAATATGTGGAAACCTTTGGGTAGATTCTGTTTGGTTTGTTAAGAGAAGATGAATGTATGATATGTGTCTACAGGAATGAGAGGGATGACGGTTCTGTTAATGAGGCCATCATCATTTTGAGGCGGGTGAGTATACGAATGTATGAGTATACGAAGTATACTCATACATTATACGAGAATACGAATGGATGAGTGGATGCTAGTTAATGATTATAGACATAAATCAAACTAATGTAAATCAAGGAGATGAGTTAAGCTGATGAAAAGTGATGAGAAAAGCTGATAAGCGGTTGTTTTACTTTTAATGGCATTTTCTTTACCATTAGATAATATTACTCTTGCGGTCATTAATTATTGTCAAGGCATTAACATTTTTTTTCTCAAATCAAAATAACGTTTCAACCAAATTGCTCTCTAGAAGATGTTTTAATAACTTTAAGAAACCCTAAAGACCATTTGCAATCACATTTAAGAATATTTGTATATTGCCAAGAGATGCCATTTCCATGTTATAAGCTGTTTATACATTTTTATCATTAATTTGTCCTTCTAAGAAAGTTCATTGACCACCCCCTCTTAAATGTGTGGGAACGAGAATACTAATCGTCGACAGTTGTATTGAAACATAAATACCAGATAGTCATGTAAATTGTTTAAACACGAAAGAACATTCCTATCTTTGTGGTATAGTCGTTAACCTGAGTTACACATTGTTTCCAGATTCTTCCACCTGCCTTCCTCGGCACAGAATGTACACAGAAAGGCAGGATCAGTATTACGGAATGTGGCGCATTTGAATTGTAAGTTGACTTTTCGTTTCCGTGTCTCGTTGGTTAGGCTTTACTATCCGGTTTGGTAGCTGAACAGTGAACAGAATCAATATTTTTGGAATGGAACTGACGTGGTAAACATAAGTACAAACTATGAACCTACTTGGTTTCGTTAATTTTCTTAATATTAAAAATATTTAACGCCCCCTAAGGGCTCAGCCAGCGTGAGAGAATGTTATTCGACAGTAAAAAAGAAATATACATTAGCACTAGATCAGCAATGGTATACTTCCAAAATATCACTTCCATCATTTAAAATCGAATCCATTAGGCACATTTTGTGAGTGATTACTTCAAATGATCGTGTAAGAGGAGGAGAGAAAGGGAAAGAGAGGGGGGAGAAGGAAGCAGAGAGGGAAAGGGACGAAGTACGTATGTATTTGTATAAGAGGATTGATGGATGGTTAGATGGGTAGGCGAGAGTGTAAGCGGAAGTTTGGATGTAGCGGGAGGTGAGCAGGCGGGTAGGTGGGAAGGGAGATAGGAGGAGGTATCTTGAATGAAGAGTGCGCACATGTGGATGAATGAGAAGATGGCGAAGGAAAAGTGTGTGGAGGGCGGAAGTTTGAGCGAGAGATTCGTCGGCAGGAAGTTAAACTGTTGGAAGAATGGGAAGACGGATGGGCTTGGAAGCGGTCAGAGAGCAAGCAGAGGGCGATCGGAGGGCTGGCGGAATTTGGGCAAAATGCGGGTGAGCTGGTGGTCGGGTGGGGGGAGGACGGGTGGGCAGAGGGCGGGTGGACGGAGGACGGGTAGACGGAGGACGGGCGGGCGGAGGGAGGACGGGCGGACGGCGGGCGGGCGGAGGGCAGGCGGGTGGAGGACGGGCGGACGGAGGACGGGCGGAAGGGGGACAGGCAGGCGGGCGGAGGACGGGCGGGCAGAGGACATGGGGGCGGAGGACGGATGGGCGAAGGACAGGAGGGCAGGGGACGGGAGGGCGGAGCACGGGTGGGCGGTCGACGGGTGAGTGGATGAGGACGGGCAGGACGGGCAGGGAGCTCGGGCGGGCGGGGTGGACGGGCGGGCAGGGCTGGGCGAGGCGATCAGAAGGCGAGTGGTGGGATTACGGAGGAAGGTGCGCGGGGCGTGTGTGGAGTGGGGAAACACAAGGCGGCAGCGGCGGGTGGGGAGAGTAGGCGGTCGGCGCTGCGATTTGCGGCCGCCGATGGCATCGCGACGCCGAGCGACGCGGCTCGGCGGCGGCGGCGGCGGCGGCCGGGCAAAAACGACGGCGGTGTTCGAGCCGCTCGCTGCCGGCTGATTCGCAAAAATCCCGTGGCTGCGGAGAACAGTTCTTCGCTGCGCGTAGCTGGATGCACGATACCTGCTCAGGGCGCAAAAACTTCCAAGAATGCTTTAATCGGGGAAATTACATTTGCCCGCTTTAAAAAAAGTAACGCTTTAAGTACAGTAATAAACAGTTTTATACTTCATGAATTCGTTTTTATTACTAATGTGTCAGGGAACACATTCTGTTTCACAAAGTTAATATGAAGGAGAAAATATTATTAATCCTTGTTATTAAATATTTTCCTTCACAAATACATATTTTCAATTTTAACTGCAAACTCTCCTGAATCCTGCAAACAATCCTGCAAACTCATCCTAGAATGTGAGATTTAAGTTCGGATTAATGAAAAGGAGGAAGGAATATGAAGTATGCAAACATTAATTATTTGTAGTATGAATTACAAACTTGAAGATTTCTGAGGTAAATTGTTAGTGTGTTTTCTTTTCGACGTATTATTTAATTTAAGGTACTACTTACGAATTAGGGGTAAATTTTAATAACAAACCGAATGTAGATGAACTATAAAATGAAAATAATATGAATGAAATCTGTAACTATCTCTTTAATAACCCCATTTGCTTCTAAAAATAGTTTCCCCGTCAGAATCAGTGATCTAACTCCCCTACCGCTTTAATTCGGGTGGTCGCGTGAATCGAACCACTGTTGCGCGGATATTTACAGTCGCCTGCCGCGCCGGTGCGCTGCGGGCGCGCGATAAAGCCATTGTGTCCTTCCGCGACGCGATTTAGTGCGCTCGCGGTCGCAACAAGCCTCCGCCGCCATCGCCGCCTCCGTCGCCCGCGGCGCCGTCGTCCCGCCCCGTCCCACTGCTCGACGCGGCCGCGGTTTTTCACGGTGAACTACAAAAGAGAGCGCTACGCCACTAGGGCGGAGGCAAAGACGATTCAACGCCGAGCGGCAAGCAGATGGGTTGCGAGAGGGAAGGTTCGTGAGAAAGAGAATGAGAAAAGAGAGGAGAGAAAGGGAGATGTGGATGTGGAAGGGAGAGGAGGTTAAAGAGAGGGATGGTGGCCGGGGGAGAAAGAAGAGAAGTTGGAAAGGGATTGAGAGGAGAAAGAGGCAGAAGAGAAAGGAGGGAGAATGAGGGACGGGTCAGGAGGAGGAAAAGAGACAGACTGAGAGAGGAAAGAAAATGAGAGAAAGAAAGAGAGGGGAGAGAGAGAGAGAAAGAGATTGAGAGGAAGAAACAGAAGATTGAGATGGAGAGAAGAAAAATGGAGAAAAGCACGGAGGGGATATGCAAATAAAGAACCCAAATTGTTAAGGGGATAAAGAGGGACGCAGCAAATAAGAACAGGTTGGGGAACCAAATGGAACAGAGGAGAAATGGATTGGATTCCGACTGCCTGACAGATTAATCCTCATATGGACTGGTAATTGTGGCCACATTTGTCTCAGTGAAATGAATATGTGCAGTTTGTCCATGTTTACATTTTCTGCTCTTTGTTCTGGGGAAGTGAAAATCTTTGCATCGCAGTAACGGAATATCCAGCAACTCATACTAATTGGAAGTGGAAGGGGGCTTACAGCGTTTGTGAAAAGGTGTTGGGAAATCAGATGAGTTGCGAGAGTGGAAGTTGGAAGTTCTGTGAGAAGGAAGCTGTAGATAAAAACTGTTATAAAATGAAAACGAACAAGAGAGAGAGAGAGAAGTAGAGATAGAAATAGAGAGAGAGAGGAATAAATGGAGTGTCCAGAATAACGAAACGCAGTAGAAAATAAGTGGTCAAAATTATGACTGAGATTTGCATTATAAAGTGAAAGGTAATTGTTACGATTACCGATTCAGTGATCCGATTTAAAAGTAATTAGTATTAAAGAGCAAGTGATAATTTATCTTGATGTAATCTTTAACAAATTGTGTCAAATATACCCTTTGAGTCACATGAATCTAAGCTTAAGGGAATGTAAGAAACAAGTGCGTAAGAAACAATGTATGATATGTAAGTTACTCTTAATGATACATATTTCATCAGGTGAATCATTGTAATGCGATTTTTACTTTCCCGTACACGTACGTATACACGGAATGATATACTTACATCGTACGTAGTATATTACTTTCCCGTATACGTACGCATACACGGAGTGATATACGTAATATAGGGAAAGTTATGTAATGCTGCGCGAAAAAATGGCCAATTTTCGGCGGAAAAAAATTAATTGCCGGGCCGTGAAAACGAATAAGTGGATAAAACCAGTTGCTAAATTAAGAAAAAACTAGTGGTGCTACAGAATGGCACAGACTTTCCCGTATTAGTTTTCTATTTTCCTAGGTCTTCGCTAGCTATTCGGAATTGCCACATACTCTTTCTTGCCAGCTACCATCTATCATCGCCAAAAGTACATTTTTTTGTCATTTTCTTAATTTTTCGATTTCCTATTGGTAGAACAGAAACATTAATTTTAGAATATTAAAGAACACAAAAACCTAGCAGTAAATGGCAATTTTCTTTTAAAAATTATGTGCCGTTTAAGAGAAAATGGCGTTTTAGCACTACTAAAAATGCGAAATTTGAAGCTCATTTTCACAGAAAATTTTTGAGTTTTCAAAATACTTTAATTGAAGTTATTTGAAGCACTTACACTCACAAATATAATCATCTTTACAAATTGCGGATAATGTGCATATTAAAGATGTGAGAGATCTTTAAAAAAATTTACATTTATATAATTTTTGAAAAAAACAAAAAAAACTCAAAATAAACTTCACGCTATACTAATGAGTGTAATTAGCACTATCCGTTACAAAAGTTTCAAGAAAAAATTGCAGCCATATACGAGAAAATGACGTTTGAGCATTTCTGAAAATGCCGAAATTTGAGCTACTTTCACAGAAAACGGTAGTGTTTTCAAAAAACTTTACTTGACATTATTTTAAGCATATATACTTGTAAATATAATAATGTAAAAAAGTCGCCGATAATGTAAATATTAACGACGTGAGAGACAAGTAAAAAAATTACATTTTTGTAATTTTTGAAAAAACCAACCGATAGACCAAAATGGCTTTTATGTCATTGATAGAGTACATTTATCACTATCCCTACCAAAAGTTTAAAGAAAAAATTTGGAGCCGTTTTAGAGAAAATTTTGTTTTTGTAATTTTTTAAAATTGCACATATTGCACGCAATATTGCACGAAAACTACCAAAATTGTGAAAAACATTTACATGACCTTTATTAAAGAACTCAATATGCAGAACAAATTTTCTTTGAAGAAAAAATCTCTATCTTCAATTTTGTAGTTGGAGAAAGACGCCGAAAAAAAATTCAAACTTTCACAATTTTCGAAAATTCAGAGCTATATGTGAAAATCGGACCTATGCCATGTTAAAAAGTGTATTTTCCTCTATTCATACAAGAAATTTAAAGAAAAAAATTGGAGCTGTTTTTGAGAAAATGTTGAAAATCCCCGGGGGGCTTCATATAAAGTACCCCCAAATTTTAAAGAATCTTTTTTCAAAATCACAAAGCTTCGACTAGAATCAGATCGACTGGGGAATATCAATTTTGAAGAAAATCGACCGAACGGTTTAGGCGGTAGCGTTGACCACAGACGGACAGACGGACGGAATGCCGTCAATCGATTTTTAAGTATAAAGAAGCAACAAATCATGGATTTTGACCACACCACGAGATAGAGGATTTTTACTTTCCCGTATATGTACGTATACACGGAGTAATATACGTAGTATAGGGAAAGTTATGTAATGCTGCGCGAAAAAAATGGCCAATTTTCGGCGGAAAAAAATTAATTGCCGGGCCGTGAAAACGAATAAGTGGATAAAATCAGTTGCTAAATTAAGAAAAAACTAGTGGTGCTTCCAACGCACATACTTTCTCGCTCTGCTTCTATTCGGTCCTTATTGCTATTCCACTACTCCATAAACAAGCAAAAGTGTACTATACCAGCAAACCATTTCGGTACCCAGACCCGACAAACGAAACTCAAATTCAACGAACCAGCACTGATACCACTACGTAACACCAACACCACCTCGGTCGAACAGAGCCATAAAACAATAGAACCGACCGAAATGCTCATAATTTTACTTAAATCGGTTCATAGAGATGTATACTAGACAACTGGTCATTTGACATGTCATACGCTTCAGAAATCGAATAACAGATTTGAAAAATTGTTTACAAAACGCAGTTAGGGAAAACACAGACAAGTCCTGTCTATTTATCTATATTGAATCTATTCGTGAGTAGAAGTACTTCAATTGATTTTCAATAAAGTATTTACATTCTTCAATGTTTTTTTCCTGCAACATCACATTCATCAAATTAAAATTCCCCTCGGGGGATCGAACACGGTACCTTCCTTTTTGAAGACAGCAACCCAAAGGTGCATTAACCAACCGCGCTACGAAACAGACTTGCAGGACAACTGCAAATATTTCAGTCAAAACGTACTTGTATCAGTGCTATCATTACGATGCCGGTAAATGTCAACATGCGAAAAACTTCTTTCAAAAACATGACCAAGAAAGGCAGCGGTGAACTGTTTACTCCACATAATTTATCGGATGATCGGCATTTGGAAAATAACTACTGCGATAAAGTATGTGCCATTCTATAGCACCACTAGTTTATTTATATATTTACCTTCCCTTCATACACACGTGCAGAAAATTTAAAGAAAAAATTTGGAGCGGTTTTTGAGATAATTTTTTTTTTGTAAATTTGAATCGCAATTTACACAAAAACTATTCGTTTCTCCAAAAAATGGTACATGACTTTATTTGAAGTGTTTATTTTGTACAACCGACTTTGTCTGAGGCGAAAATCTCTATCTTCAATTTTGCCGTTTTTAAACAGTTTTTTGCAATTTCGAAAAATAGGGCCAATAAACGAAAATGATGCCTACGTCATTCCCTTCAACGTTCTTCGCACTATTCAAAAACAAAATATAATCAAAAAATTTGGAGCCATTTTTTTAATTCATGAAATCTCAAAATGGGCTTTATGTAAAATATCCTCAAATACTAAGATATCGGTTTCAAATTCAAGAGGCCTTGAGACGAGTCAAAACCATCGGGGAATATCAATTTTGAAGAAAATCGACCGAACGGTTTAGGCGCTAGCGTTGACCACAGACGGACAGACGGACGGAATACCGTCAATCGATTTTTAAGTATGAAGAAGCAACAAATCATGGATTTGTTGTTTTTGTCGATTTTCTTCAAAATTGATATTCCCCAGTCGATCTGATTCTAGTCGAAGCTTTGTGATTTTGAAAAAGATTCTTTAAAATTTGGGGGTACTTTATATAAAGCCCCCCGGGGATTTTCAACATTTTCTCAAAAACAGCTCCAATTTTTTTCTTTAAATTTCTTGTATGAATAGAGGAAAATACACTTTTTAACATGGCATAGGTCCGATTTTCACGTACAGCTCTGAATTTTCGAAATTGTGAAAGTTTGAATTTTTTTCGGCGTCTTTCTCCAACTACAAAATTGAAGATAGAGATTTTTTCTTCAAAGAAAATTTGTTCTGCATATTGAGTTCTTTAATAAAGGTCATGTAAATGTTTTTCACAATTTTGGTAGTTTTCGTGCAATATTGCGTGCAATATGTGCAATTTAAAAAATTACAAAAACAAAATTTTCTCAAAAACGGCTCCAAATTTTTTCTTTAAACTTTTGGTAGGGATAGTGGCAAATGTACTCTATCAATGACATAAAAGCCATTTTGGTCTATCGGTTGGTTTTTTCAAAAATTACAAAAATGTAAATTTTTTTACTTGTCTCTCACGTCGTTAATATTTACATTATCGGCGACTTTTTTACATTATTATATTTACAAGTATATATGCTTAAAATAATGTCAAGTAAAGTTTTTTGAAAACACTACCGTTTTCTGTGAAAAGTAGCTCAAATTTCGGCATTTTCAGAAATGCTCAAACGTCATTTTCTCGTATATGGCTGCAATTTTTTTCTTGAAACTTTTGTAACGGATAGTGCTAATTACACTCATTAGTATAGCGTGAAGTTTATTTTGAGTTTTTTTTGTTTTTTCAAAAATTATATAAATGTAAATTTTTTTAAAGATCTCTCACATCTTTAATATGCACATTATCTGCAATTTGTAAAGATGATTATATTTGTGAGTGTAAGTGCTTCAAATAACTTCAATTAAAGTATTTTGAAAACTCAAAAATTTTCTGTGAAAATGAGCTTCAAATTTCGCATTTTTAGTAGTGCTAAAACGCCATTTTCTCTTAAACGGCACATAATTTTTAAAAGAAAATTGCCATTTACTGCTCGGTTTTTGTGTTCTTTAATATTCTAAAATTAATGTTTCTGTTCTACCAATAGGAAATCGAAAAATTAAGAAAATGACAAAAAAATGTACTTTTGGCGATGATAGATGGTAGCTGGCAAGAAAGAGTATGTGGCAATTCCGAATAGCTAGCGAAGACCCAGGAAAATAGAAAACTAATACGGGAAAGTCTGTGCCATTCTGTAGCACCACTAGTTATAATAGAGACGGCCGACTAAATTTTTGAAGCAGATGCAATAAAACCTACTACATCCTTTCAGTTCATGCCACACGCCGGAAAATGTATCAGAGAAATTCTATTTTTTCGTGGAAGTTCATTAGCCAGTTATATATTCTTAGTTGTTATCCTATTAATATTATAAAATTCTTAAGCAAATTGTTAGACAAATGAGTTTGATACAATCTTAAAAATGAAATTATTAATAAAATGTTCCCGAAAATTAAGATGATGTTATGCCAGCATATCACTCCAATTTATTTTGAATATTCATATTACATAAACAAAGGACCAAACAATATTAAACTAGAACACTATCTAGAACCTGTAGGAAAGGCCGATATCTGGAAAAAGCAGAAATGTCTCGTAATAACATTACAACCTAATCTAGTGTCTCAATTACATCAGTAAGAGTTTTAGAACAAAATATCGGGAAAAATTAAAGGAGATACAGCATATGCATGTCGTACGGTAATACGAAGTAATGTCGTGTAAAGAAATACACACGCATTTAGTAGTGGTATTGCCAAAAGGTAGAATCAGATTATCATATCATAAGTATACAATATAACCATAAGGTAATATTAGTTTAAGAAATGCCCATACGGACAAGAAAGAAAGGGGTAATTTAATTAAGGAAAGTGTGTTGTGCCAGTATGAAGTCCAGAATTTAGTCGACTTTTTCTTGAGACATCATCCAACATTTTACCAAAAGAAGAGATTAACAAAATTACTTACCTAGAAGACATGATGTGATGAATAATCTAAATCATATTTGCCATCTAAACTCAATTCTTGTGATATTTTTACTTTCGGGAGGTCAGTTTACTCATAAGTTATTACATAATATACACCTTTAGGATATTTTTGTTATAAAAAAAGAAAAAATAATGTTTCATATTTTAAAAAAATCGTTGCAAATAGTTTTACCAAACTTTGTGAAAAAATGAAGATGAGGAACACAAAATACGAGAAAACCTTCGAACAACTTAATTTTAGTACTTTAAAAGTGAGACGATTTATTATTTTCCTGTGACCATTGCAAGAATCCAATAGCATTGATTTTAATCCGCCTTTTCAATGAAATACTTTACTAATCTAAGACAGGTAAAAAGGTTTTGAAAAAGTTAGCTTAATAGATATGTATGCACCAAGAGCGTTAAAGAGGTTCTAATGATCGATCGGCAAGAAAAAGCCCTCCCTCGAGCTTTTTGCCGCCTAAGATCATTAGAACCAGTTAACGCCCGTGGTTCATTCAAAATTCTATTTTTTAACTACTTTTTATATTAATGATGAAGATTTTATTATTTACTAATTAACTTGACTTAGTTTGCCTTTTTATATTTCCCTCCCATTCCCATTCATAATTCCCTCCCTAACATGTGGGAGTTCATACTACCTTCATTTCCCTCGTAACCACGATCCTCTCGATCCAGGAAAGTTATACAGTGTATATCGAGCTCCGTATCGAAGGTAATAACAAGCAGTGACGTATCAATAAAAAAATTGAAATCAAATAATAAACAAAATACAAGAAATACTATAATATATAATATAATATATATGTAATAAATCAAATAGAATATAGAATATATAATAAATATAATATATAAACAAATAATAAAACAAATTTTTGCGCCAGCACACCCTAAAAAAAACTCGACCCAAACGATAAGTCGCTCTCTTAGAAGTGGTCACTGAGGCCGCGTCCAGAGAAGCGGAGCGAAGCGCTATCTCAAGTTTATGGCGCTCGCGCCCCCTGGATCGGATTACGCGATGGTACAGGGCAGATGCGGAGGGCGGCGCGGTGAGGTCGCATGTTAACGGTGTTCGCTAACTTGGCGCGGAGGGCTTTGGTGTTCTCAGAACGCGGTCGCAAGTTCTAATCAGGTTGAGAGAAAATTTTGTCATCTGTCCCACATTATTCTGAAATTCGACCTAACATTAAGAGCATGAGTGTGGCCTGAAAATATAATAAGAATCATCATTGTTAAAGGCACTAACTTTTTAATATTTTTGATTTTGAGGCCGTTTTTCTTGTATCCAATACTTATTCAATGTTATTTTATTACAACAAAAAATGTTTTGTTTTTCGTGAAAAATGTATCTTTCCAACTTTTCATTCGAAACTCGATAGGAAGTTTCACGGACGCTAAAAACCTTCAAGTTTCATGGAATCTCTTAATGACCACGACTTTACATTAGGGGAGCTAAGTGAAAAGAAAAATTACGTATTCTTTGTTTTCGTGAACAAGGCGGACCGTTTAGCATTAATGTATTTCTGAAATCGTGATCGCCTTATTGTACCGTAGAAAGTAAGCATGTTAACGTGTTGTCCTACTATAATGGCTTAATCGCTTATCATTTCATTAATTTGTAAAAATGGATGTTTATGTTTTCTACAACTTCTGGTCCACTGGAAAGAAAGCTGAGAAATTTTTCACAAACTTTCGAGATGCCGACAAAAAAATGGGGAGTTCGCGACCTCCAAATGCTACCCCCATATTCGGTTACACATCGAAATGTCTGTTATTCGAATTGCGAAATTACGGAATTGCGGAAAAACGGGAATGCGGGGAATTGTTGGGCGTGGTTGAACGCAACAGGCGGAGCATGTATGAATTCCTGGGCTTCAAATGCTGTTAGTAGTTGTTAACTTCTTTCATAATTTCGAATTAAATTTGAAACTACTGAGCATGTTCCTTAATCCTTCCATACGACTATTCGTACTTACATAGGTAGCCGCTATAAAAGTTGTCACACATGCAGGCACTACTGTCTGCAATGTACGCTTGAAAAGAAATGGTTTACAACTTGATAGCAACAGGCAGAGCATGAAAATTAATTAAGATGCACGTCCATAAGATGCCTCATCCACACTTTTTTCTCAGAGAGGGCTTCAAGTATAGTGTCCAACCAACTTGATACTTAATTAAATTAATTTTTCCTGTAGCCTGAACATAAAATCGTCTCCTATATTATTTCAGTTAGCGTAGATACCTGTTAGCACATTTTGGTCGGCGCGGACAAGTTCCTGTGACTTCCGCCCACCTGGGCACTCTTTGAGGTACTCCCGCCAAATTATGGGAGTTCCATGCTGCACCAGTGTGTTATGGGGGCTCCAACTCCAAAGTTCGCGCGTCCCACTAAAAAAAATTAATTAAATAATGAATTAAGACATTAATTAATCATTGTTCCCCCGCGCCTCTACGCATGGGGCGCTTTTCTTCTGCCGCGGCGCTTCACCAACGCCGCCGACACCGATGACGTCACGTCGACAATCACCACCGTCACCGCCGGCGCCGACGTTGCCGGCGCCGCTGCCACCACCACCACCACCGCCGTCGCCGCCCGTATCTCCCCTCGCCTCCGTCCGCCCTTCCTCCGGCCGACCGGCTAGCCCACCCCCTGCGATCCGCCCGGGGTCATACTCGGGGCGGTGTCAGAGCTGGGTGGTTGGCGGGAGAGAGTGCTGGTGGAGTTGGGCCACGACGTACGGGCAGTGCGGTGGACAGCTTATCGTTCCACACGGGAATGCTCAAAAACTTTGGCGTGAAGCATTCCCGTCGGCGAAAGGCAGTTTTTCCTATCTGCATTGAGACCCTCTACTAGACAGCTGTGTAAATAGGAGGAGCTGTGGTACTATGAGAGTAGTCTGGTTTGAAAAATCTAGGCATGTGTGCCTCGTAACCTTCAATACATTCTGCAATGTTTACATTAATTTAATTTTTCTTACTGTATTAGTCAGGTAGCATCGCTTAGTCAGTGTGTACCTTTCATTTTGTGTTTTCATAGCATTGCAAAGAGTTTTGTGAAATTGTTAAAGTTTTTTTGTTTTTTTGACAATACCCTTGCTGCTCTCATATGCAACTAATCTTTATAAATAAAGTCTCTAAAGAAAGAGAATTTCACGTAGACGTGATGAATTGGATTTTGATTTTAAAAATATGAAGGATTTGTTTAAAACAAAACGCACCTAAATATTCATATCAAATGCAACCCGCATCTCTCGGGCAGAATTTATACTTAAATAACACCTAAACAAAGCGTTCTAGGGCCTTAAAACCTTAAATTTGAGACCAAAGGCCTCAAATCAACGTTTCTCAGCTTAGCTTTATTATCTACAGAATGACATCTTTTCAGACATTCTAATATATTTTCGTCAATTCGGCGTTTCTCGATGCTACCACAGCATCCTACAGTGAGTGCAGCTGCGTGTTAAAGGCCCTTTAACAATCAGCGATTCTAGCGTGTCCCTGCGGCAACAAGAAACACTTAGCCGATTACATTCGAAACTAATCGCAATACAACTTCGCAACAACTTTGCTATGACCGAAAATAAAATGTTTATATATGTTAATTTCCTCTCTAATATATGTACATATACAACAGGTGAGCTACAACTTATAACCATTTTTAAGAAAATAAATTATTTAAATATAATTAATGTATCCATTGAATTTTTTTGAGGAATAACTACTTTACTTTTCATGAAAATGTGTAGAAAATGCTTAATTATATAAGTACAAAGTTACACAAAAAACGAGATTCTGGATGCATGCACAAACGCTTACTGAGAGAAGAAGATTTGTACCCAGACGGACACAATAAAAACCCCGGTGATCCTGATTCTTTATATTTTATTTCACAGTATTACATATTATTTCAAAATTACATCTAAACTATTTTCTATTTTTTCTTACTAATAAAATATCAACATCCCAAATGTTGAAATTTAAATATATTGTCTTGCTTTTTCCTTGCTGAAGTAATTCTCTGTTGGTGAACTTCAACAAATAGTAAATTCTTTCTCTCACAAAATTTTCTATAACTACCTTACTGATGGTTTGTGTAATAGCTGAGTAGTAATATTTTGATCTGCAATTAATTCTCCAAATTTTGTTATTAAAACTGCTTCACATTTTGACAGATATTTATTTAAGCTGGCATAATATACATACGTTTAAAGTTAATTGAACGTTTTTCAAAACAACAAACTTTAATGTCATATTTTTTTCTATGCTCCCATTCAACAATGTTTTGTATTTTCCACAAGGATCCAACTCCGTAACTTTCATATAAAACCAAAAACATACTGCTTGGCATTCATTTCTATTACATCCATATTTAATTCCCTCACACTTATTTCTGCTAGGATTAGAGGTGAAGCAATTTTTTTTCCACTACATATGAGGCTGATATTTTGCTTTGAGAAATTTATATAAAGTATATCAAGAAACAACCCAATTATGTTTTAAATGCTTAACCTGTTCATAAAAATGCAACTTCACAAACAATTCAGTGTACTTCAGTAACGTCCTCTGGAAATCAAAACGACGTTGACTTCGGCGGGCATTAATTCCAGAGCTATTCAGCTATCCGTAGTTTTACGTTACGTCACCAGGATCACTAGTGATATGCGCGCGCATCCCCAAACTAGCCAAAAAAACGGGCTGAGCTGCGCTACTGTATTGATACTCCCTACTGTTCAGAGAAGTGCAAAATCTGCAACTGTATGGAAAATTAAACTAATTACTTGATATTACACGCGATTAACTTGCACGGGTAAATCTCTCCGTTCGGTAGTAAAGTTAAATAATATTTTGCAAAGAGTAGGGTTGCACTAGCCCGATCCGGCATTTTCGCATCGATAAATGAACGTAGCTTTCTCAGGAGTAAAAATATTTTCTGTTTTGTGACTACCAAGGAAAGAAAAAAGCTGTCGAGGAAGATTGTATATTACTTCAAATGTTTTTAAGGAAATGTGAATTGTTCTAAGAACATAAATCTATAATACTGAATTTATTGAAAATTAGTTTCAAACATCAATTGCATAGTTTTTGTTTTCATTTGATATTTTGTAAGTACATTGGAAATTACAGTTGTACCTTTTTTAAACAAATAAACACGTTTCATTAATAACTTTTCCCCTAAATATGGAAATGGAAGGAAAGAGAAGCAGAGTGAGATTTTACGTCCGAGAGATCTCGCACGGGTATGCTGTTGAATTTTGTTTTGTTGACTTCTAGTTAATATTTACAGCGTTAACACATGGTATTTTCAAATGCCTTACAGAAATTAAGTAAAAGCTAGTGTGCCATTGTGTAAGTAAGAAATATTTCTCGGAAATGTGTTTCTACCATTATCACTTTCTAATGTTGGCTTGTGATGTGCGCATAAAATTTGATTTTTCTTTCCCTTTTCTCTAATCTTACACACACACACACACACTCGCATACTTTGTTACATGTTTGATTTTAAGGCGCGCGTTACATTCGGAATTATACTATACAGTGTTTTTATTTACTTTCAAATCGAAACACTTCGTTTCTCTCGTTTGGCTGGAGGCTGATTCCTGTGTGGCTGCACGAAGGCGCCGCATGAGAGCTGGCGTGGGGTGCGCGGGACGTGGAAAGTGACGGTGCGGGCGCCAGAGGGCACGCACGTCGCACAGTGGAGCGAACGAGGTTGAAATATGGGATCACATACTTCTCAAAGAGAAATTGTGATATATTGACACAGGATGTAGGATGAGAAAGATCGTAAGCACACCGTGGCCTGTTTATTAACTTACTGCTCCAGTATTGATCTGGTACTGACTCGAGAAAACCAAGGAGAACTATCGGCCGAGAGCAGCCAACCGTTAGAATTCTCCTCCAGTTAGCGGCTGAATTCAACCTAGCTATGTGATTAGTGTAAAAAATCCTCCAAGGTCGGTGTTGAAGTCCTAAAACTTCACGGTATCAGTTTTTTTTCGACTCAACTGTACTGATACACAGTTTTAGAAGAAGATTCGACGCGACGCAAGTTAAGAACAGACCTTGGCCAGGAGTGCACCGGGCTGTACCGGAGTGTACCGGCCTCTCTCGTTATGCTGGGACGGCTCCGCTCCCTAGGCGACGAGTAGAGGGCGTTGCAAGTATACATTATTCTTAGGGACCGCTCTGGCAGCTACTGCTTTGCTACTGCTAGAAACATAATCGCAGGTTATGACCTAGCGCTTAATTCGTCACTGCGTTTGTTTGAAGTTGGCTCAATTGTAAATGGCTTCGACACTATCTCTTACAATGCCATCGCCCGACACGTCTTTCATTTGTTTTTCTAAACTATTACACTGCTACTTCCTTAAGCTCGTTTTACATGGACATTTTAATCGTTTTTTCTGTACAGAAAATAAATGGAAAGAGACGTTCGTTTCTACGAGGTACAGTTTTGTTATCGAAACTGGCTTAACGAGATCCAATGTTTCAGACGGCCATTTCCGTTTCTGTAAGTAATCGTAATAAAAATACTAGTTCCTCTGGACACCGCAGAAAGCGCTTCAGATTAAACAGTTCAACATCGCATCTATGGTAACAAACTAAGTTTATTGTAGGACTGAGTGCTTAAGGGGACAAAAATTGGAACACATTACATGTTTTATTTCTCATCACAGATCACATTATAATGCAACGCATTAGAACACATTCCAAACGGCACTAAATGCACATCTATACCAGACGTATAGCAAAAGAAAGAAGTTTATGGAAAGGGATGCCAAGAGCGCGGTAGAAAAACTGGATGAAATCTGTACCAAAAAATGAAGCATGCATAGTTTTTCTATACAAATTACGTCCCGTCTGACCCATCACCCATCACTTTTCTGTACCGGTGACAAATGTTGAAAAAAAAAATGACCATTTACAACGGGCTTTAGACTGCCTTCTCTATATCCAGGGGCGGATCCAGCCGATCATTTTCGAGGGGGCCATCTTAGATTTTTGTTCAATAATAAACATTTGTTATTATATTGTACATTATGTTTGTAGTGCAGGCCTATATGATATACAATTATTAATCTTTAAATAATAATATAATTCTAACATAAATAAATATTTACACCAATTTTTCCAAATACAGGAAAGCAACAAACGTAAAATAGGCCTTTTGGGGGTGGGGGCATGACCCTCATGCCCCCCCCCCCTGGATCCGCCATTGTCTATACTGCAATTTTTGTAACTTTGTCCCTGACAGGAATCAGCTGTTTCGCTGTCATCCAATCAGGAGCTTATATTTCAAGACAGTGACGTGACAATGATGACGTTCAAGCTCCCAATTGGATGAAACCGTGAACAGTGATTTTTGTCAGGGACAAAGTTACAAAAATTACAGTATATACCTTACGCAGCCGAAGCCACGTATGCGCTTTCGGCCCTTCGGTTGCGCCCCCATTGTGCGGCGCGTCGCTCCGCGCCCGTGAGAGGACGGCAGCGCCGGCGGCGGCGGCGGCGACGACCTCATTCGGGGCGGATTTGGGCCGGTGCGGCGCGCGGCCGCGGGGGCGCCCGGCGGCGTGGGAGGGGCGGGGCGGGGCTGGGGGCGGGGGCGGGCGTCGCGAGGGAATTGCGCGCGGACGGAGTGGCGCCGCGTGCGCGGACAGGGCCCCCGACCCCTCCACCGCCCCCGTCGCCGCCGCCGCCGCCGCCGCCGCCGCCGCCGCAGCCGGCACAGCGCCCGCGCGCCCTGGGACCCAGCGGCACAGGGATGAAGAAAGGGCGGGGCAGGAGCCAGGTAGCGAACGGGGGCGCGAGAGGTTGAGATAAAATTGAAAAAATATGGAGGAACGCAGGGATAGTGAACACGAAGGAGAAAGGAGTTGAAGCCAAGAGAGAGAGAGAGAGAGAGAGAGAGGAGAGGGAGACAGACAGAGAAATTTAATACGTGTGAAGATACATAAGAGCTTAGCGTAGCGCCTCCGCCGAGTATTTTCATGTTCAACAATTTTTATTTGCTTTTTCAAGGTTCACAGTAAAAATATATTTTAAATTCGAGGGAGGGGGCAGAAGTCATGGCAACAATTTTTTTTTTCTAAAAGGAATGTTAGCGGATCGCAAAACTTCATTTATATCTTGAAAGAAATGCTGTAGTAGGGTGTGTTACATCAACAGAGAGCTCTGCAAGTGTGTCTATTAGCACAGAGAGCAACTTAAAAGCAGTGTCCGTCTACTGCCGTGCGAGATGAATGTAATATGTTTCCAACAGCGGTCTTACTGCAAGAGAAGCCGTTCACCATGAAAGGATGCCCCGAGAATGTCACTGGGAATTGGTGGAAGCTCATGGAATAATGCCCTTCCGTACCGGACAGCCGCGAGATGCGCAGGAGAGTTTCTGCAAACATGCGCAGCAACCAGTGATCAGCAACACACGTGTCGACCTGTGAGTGTGCGGATCAATGTGATGTGCGGTAATCGAGCATCTACCTAATTTGCCCTTTAGAACGGGTATGTAATGCTTTTCGAATTTGTGAAGTCGTATTCTCTAAAATGCCTTAGAACATGAAATGAGTACGATCATTTCAAATACCTTAATAAATATGATAAATTGAATTTTCGTATTTTTGATAAATATCCAAGCGCTTAGTTTATACCTTGTCCTTTCATGTGTATATTTGAAATTTTCCACCCCTTCTCATATTTTCACCAAAAAAATAGTTGCCATGACTTCTACCCCAACCCTCGTATAATACTGTAGTCCGGCTCATCCATTTTCGGGCAAAGAAATTTACAGGGAAAAAATATTTGTTTAAATTTTATTTTAGTTGGAATATTAGGTACATTTAACGTCAGTCTGATGAATCAATTAACATGAATGATGAATCATTCATATAAATGCCGGGAAAAAGTATAGTAGTTCAAACCGTTTCATCAATTTACAATGTAGGTGTATTAAATTTTAAAAAACACCTTTTTTAGAATTCTTTCAAAATATCCTGAAAAAGACCGATTCAGTTTTTAAGAAAATCAATTTGTCTTGTAAAGTGAAATTGAATGAGTTATTGATGACCTATGCAGGTGCAGTAAGTCACCTCAAACACAAACCCACAATAGTAGAGTTTATTTTCCCACAAAAACCTTTTAGGGACATTTATTATATTTTTTTATTCATCCGCAAGAGAATTAAGAGTTTCTCATCAGAAGATCGAGACACGTCGAATTTGTCTCTATTGGTGGACCCCAGGTGGTATAACCGAGAGTGACGGACAGTTTCTCAATTACCAAGGATAAGAATAATTATTGTGAGATGGATAGAGGAGGGTAGAGTGAGCACAAAGAAGAGGAAGCTAGAAAAAGTGGGTCTATAAATTAAATTAATATTAGAAAGTTAGAAAAGAAAATATAATTAATAGATACGCTCAAGTGAGAGATAACAAGTGGACAAGGATTAGGGACAGAAACAGAAAACTCAAAATAGTGATTATGAAGGAGAAATCACAGAAAAGAAAAGCATATTGAGAATAGAGGTAAAGGTACCACCACTACCTGTGGGCAGAATTCATGTGAAAGACAAAGAACGAGAGTGTAAAGCGTTTAAATATGCAAATATACTCATACGGCAGATAGCATGAGTCGCAATAAGTACCATTTCACAAAGATAGAAGTCGAATTGACGAAGGAAGAAAGTTCTTAGCCGAACGAGAAAAGCTCTGTGGATTGGGAAGAGAGAACAGTCAGGCAATGACTAATAGAAGTAGAATTGCAATATACAGAGCACGGTGAAAAAAGAATGTGAGCGATGGCACGTCAGTGAAATATCAATACATACGCCGTCGGGAAGCAAGAGGAGGTAAGTAGGAAACACTGTGCGGGAAAAGCGAGCGGAAGAACAGCAAGTGACTGCAGAAACAGAAGATAAGAAAAAATTCAAAGAGAACGAATAAGTAGATAATCGACGTAAAGCAAAGTCAGCCAAGCAGAACCGCCCGCTGAAGCAGCGAGCGGAGCAAAACGACCGAGAGGCGCACGGCGACTCAGGTGGCGCTCCTGGCGGCAAGCGAAGGCGGGTCAGGTGCGAAAGAGAATCAATTAGGGCGGGGAGGGCGGGCACCGCGGACAAGGCGTCGGGTCGGGACGGGACGCCGACTGCGCCGTATAGGACGCAGCGCCATAGGAAATGGACGTGCTTCTGATCTGGGTCCGCGTCTTGTTCTGGGAACAGATTCTCCCGAGAGACTGGAGCATTCCTCGTCGTGGACTTGTGCAGAAGCTGCGACGGAACAGGGACACACTTATAAAGAAACGAAGAACTTCGTAACACTAGAAAGTAAGTTAAAATGTAACTAGTAAATAAACCAGTGGTGCTACAGAATGGCACAGACTTTCTCGTATTAGTTTTCTATTTCTTTTGGTCTCGGCTAGCTATTCAGATTTGCCACATATTCTTGCCAGCTGATATCTATCACCGCCCAAAACTACATTTTTTGAAATATTTTCTTGTTTTTTCTAATTCCTAATAATAGAACAAACATATTCTTTTAATAATATTAAAGAACAATTAAACCTCGTCCTAAATGACAATTTTCTTTGAAAAATTTGGAGTCGTTTTTAAGACAATGGCGTTACAGCGCTATTGTAAATTAAAAATTTGAAGCTCTTTTTCAGAGAAAATGTTTGAGTTTTTCAAAAACATCTTTAGAAGTCATTTGATGTACATTAACTCACAAATACAATAGGGTTTACAAATTGCTGGTAATGTGAATATTTAAAAAAAATACATTTATATAATTTTTGAAAAAATAAATTTATACCCCAAAATGAACTTTACTTTATATTAAAAGAGTGCAATAAGCAATATCCGTTCGAAAAGTTTGAAGAAAACAATTTGGAGCCGTTTTTGAGAAAATGTCATTTGAGAGTTTCTGAAAATGCGGAATTTGAGCTAGTTTTCATAGAAAACAGTTGAGTTTTTGACAAAATTTACTTGACATTATTTCAAGCAAATGTACTCACAAAAGAGTGGACACTCATCATATACGATAGTTTCAAATCCTGACCAAGCTATGGAAAATTGCTAAAAGACTATTTGTATATGCAAAGAAATTCTCAGAACCATTTCCTCTGTACATTATACTATTGACTCATTGTTAAATATATAAAATGAACAAATTTTAGCTCTCACTTATTCGTGCATCCGAAATAAAAGTCTTATACACAAAAGCCTCAAAGATAAGACACAAATATGTGGCTTTGAAAATAAAATAAAAACTATTCATTTTCTGAGATAAGAGGCTTTTGCCACAATAAGCAAACAAAAATGCAAATCAAGTATTTTGAGAGTATCCCATTTTGAAACACTTTTATTAAAACTCTGATAGTGTCCTTTTGCCGTCTGCATCTTAAAATGGCGAAGACTGTGAAATGTTAAATTAATATCCACATAAAAAAGACGTGTCCATTGAGGCTGCGTTTTCAAAAGATGACATAAAGAGAGGATGCAAACTACAAACACGGCACGACAATAGCAAAAGAGGGGGAAAAAGGAATGCAAAAGAGCTTGGTGCTCTTTGAAAGCCCTAATTACCGGCGGCGGCGGCGGCGGCGGCGGCGGCGGCGGCGGCGGCGGCGACGAGGGAGGCGAGACGGCGCGGCGCGACGCTCTCGGGCGAGTAGGCGCGAGAAGCGACGACGGGGGCGGCGCAATGGGCCACTTTCCGGGAAGAGGCTTCCCTCGCCTTCTCTTCCCACCCCCCAACCCCCCGCGCGCTTCGCTAATCCGCCACCGTTAATTGCCCTCGCCTCCCCCGCCACCATCGCTCTGCTATCGACCCCCCGCCCGCCCCCTGTCTAGCCGCGTTCGCAGCCCTCACTTTGCTACATCCTCCGTTTCTTTTCCAGGTCTCTCTCCGCTGTTGCTGTCGTTCTCTGACGCCCGTCCTGTCTGTCCGCGTTCAGCTTTTCACTTCGCTATGTTCTCCATCTGATTTATCTCGTTTTCCGCTGTTATTCACTCTGGCAAACGCGGACAGACAGGATGGGCGAGAGGCAGCGGTAGGTGGAGCAAAGAATCTTGGACGCCAAGGCAGGAAGCGTAAGAACGCTGCCTCTCGCCCATCCTGTCTGTCCGCGTTTGCCTCCTCACTTTGCTGCATCCCTATTGCGCTGCTTCCCCATTCAGGGCTCTCCGCCCTTGCTGTTTCTGTCTCTCGTTCTTGTCTGGCCGCGTTCGCCACTTCACTTTTGCTGTGTTCGCCATCTATGTTATCCAGGATAATTTGCTACTTCTGCCGCTGTCTGTCGCCCCTCCTGTCTGACCACGTTTCCCTCTTCACTTTGCCACATCTTCCGTCTACCTTATCTCCGTTGTTTCTGCTGCTGTCTCTCGCGCCTTCGGTAAGGCCGCGTTTGCATCCTCACTTTGCTATAATCTCCATCTTTGATATCCAGGGTTCTCCGCTATTCCTGTCGTTCTGTGTCGCCCCTCTGCCTGGCCGCGTTCGCCTCCTCACTTTGCTATATTCTCCATCCTATTTATCTCGACTCTTTCCGCTGTTCTTCGCTCTGCCTCTCAAGCTTCTTGCCTTGGTGTCCCAGATTCTTTGCTCCTCCTACCGCTGACTCAATGTCCTGCCTGCGCACTTTCACCGCTGTCGTCTTGAATTCGCCACCTCACATTGCTTTGTCGTCTTCGCCCACATATGGTGCCTCCTCCTTCTAATTTATCCAGGGTTTTCCGCTGCCCCTGCTGCTGCTTCTCGTGCCTCCCGTATTGGCGCTCTCACGGCCATCGCCACTTGATTGCGCTACAGTTGCCACTTCCTTCAAATTCTTTGAGTTTTTCCATTATCTCTCTGGGAGCGTTTTTCGACCGCTGCTACCACACTTTGCTGTGTTCTGCATCTACGTTTATCAAGGTTTCTACGCGTTCACCGCCGACCACTTAACAACACCTCTCTTTGCCTCTTTCTTCGATTAGCCAATATCTCTCTTTGCTTCTTGCTTTGTCTATGTAATCCATGATTCTCCGCATCTCTAACTGCTGGAAATGCTTCACTACTTCCTTTTAGCAGCGTTAGTTATCGGTTTCCATTTTTACTGCCATCGCCACCTCACTTTGCTGTCTCCTCCATATGAGTTCTATACTATTCCCTACTGTATCCCTCGTCTCCTATCTAGAAGCGGTCACCGTATATAATACACCACTTTGCTGCAACCTCCATTTAAGATCTCTTCTAGCGATCCCCGCTGTCTCCTGCTGATGTGTTGTTTGCCTCATGTTTGGTCGCATTATTTGCCACTTGGTTTTATTTTTTTGCTAACGCCACCACATCGCTTCACCACTTCCTCCGTCGTTAGTCGCTGCAGCTACTTCTTTTTGCCTTGTCCTCCGTCATTGTTTCCATCATCATCGCTCTTCGTTGTTCTCGCTACCCCCACGTTTATCGCTGACGGCAACGCTGCTGATTCGACCTTTCCCTTCTCTTTGCATCTGCTGCCGTTATCTCACCGACATCAGGAGGTTAATAAAGGTTATTTCATCTTACATCTAAGAGTCCCTGCATCTGTTAACAATTTACCAATACCGTTAACAATGCCACTACCATTACATCTTTCAACCATAAAATGATTTTCAAAAAGTATCACGTATACGGTTAAAGAACAAATAAAAAATATTATCGTATAACATTGCAATAAATTATATACTTTAACTAAAACAGTCTTCACGAATTCTGCAATAACATAGTTTAATATATCGTCGTTGACGATGGACAAACCTCCTGAGTGATGGAATAGACGATTTTTACATGTTGGTAACAATGATTCATTAATTCTCCTGTTCTTTACTTTGATAAGAAAATTTTCAAAGAAAACAAAAAATTGTTGTCTTAAAATAGAAATAAAAAACCACCTGTATAACCTTTACAATTTATCGATGATAGAATATCTCGTCTGTGGTAAGAGCTACTTGGGTGGTTTTCGTAAGGTGCTTTCACAAAAATATTACAATAAAGAAATATTTAATACTATTATATAAAAAGTGTAGAATGTCTAAACTTAGCCACTTTGCATTTTTAAAATCAAATAAGTGGTTTTCCTTCCTGCTGTACAATTTTATTTTTTCCCATAGAAAGTTGTCTATCATAAACGACAATATAATACATTCAGTACACTTCTGTACATACTAAGAAAATCAAAACAGTTACCTTTCCATGACACAGTGCGGGAAAAGCAACATATTTAATGGGAGGCGGCTTCTTACTTGCAGCCTTGCCATCGGATGACACCAGTTGTGCCGTAAGATGTGACACACACACTGAGTATGTGAATTCAGCCGGTACGCACAGAATGATTATAGGCGGAGTAACAATATCAAGTATTTACATTTTTTAATCAACCTCACAACGGTTTCATTGTTTTGGAAATTTTCCAGAGTTTCCTGGATATTTAACGAAAACTATTGACAACTCTCGTATGGCCAGAGGCTGCATAATTTTTTTTTCAATATATGTGCACATGGGAAATTAGTCATGTAAATAGTCACCGTTTCCTCTTTCCATTTCATGTTTTAGTTCCGATGTGCATCTAATGCCAGCGGTCTCACCATCATCGTAACAATGTCGCCATGATTCTTCAACTTGTATATTCATATTCCAAGCATCTAGCTCTCACTATTAACAGGGTTCTTCCCATCCTCTTTTTTTTTCACTTTTAACACCATAGGTATGGTATGTACCGCTGTCACCTTTCCAACATCGTTAAGAACGGCACTTCCATCCTTCCTATTATTTTTCCTTCCAGAGATAAAGTGTGTTCCGCTGTCGTTTTTGCCAATGACGTTTAACATACCTCCACCACTGTTTTCTAAAGCCCTATTTTCTCATTTCCACACTCTGACATCCTTTAACAACGTTATAATTTCCCCTTTACTCCACTTTCCACTATCCAGAGGCATAGCAAGCGCCTCACATCCTTAACAACTGTGTATACTATGTGTAACTGTTTGTTTCGTTATGTAAATGTAGGCATGTATAATAAGTAGGGAAAGTGTGTGATCAGTTATACGTGAACGTTCATGAGCATTAATGTGTAAGAATGTATATGTATTGAAACGTTCCTCTTTCGAGTTCATTTCAACAATGTTTTATGGGTGGGACAGGTGATCTTTGTTCGCGAATGGGCTCTGGGTTTTGGCACGGTTTATCAGAAATACACACACTGAAATATAAAGAATCTGGACAATACTTTATTTTACAGCGATTCATACACTCGGTGTGACACATCTCCACTTTTCTAATATTACATGTTAACAAATCACAGTTGCGCTTTCCCTGTTTCTAATATTAACTGCTAACAAATCACAACTACACTTCCTTTTTCAATATTAACCTTTAACAAATTACAACTGCACTTTCCACTTTCTAATATTGACTGCTAACAAGTCACAACCACACTTCCTCTTTATTCTTAAACACTATTCCATACACAAAGGGAAAAAGAAAACCTGATATTTTATGTGGGCGATTCATTTAGCTTCCAGGCGAGGCAGGCGAGGCGCCGTCCCCCCTCCAGATCGGCATTGCTCGGCTGCCCTCGGTCGACGTCGTTACCCGGAGCCACGGCCGGACGCCGTTGCTTGCAACTCGGGGCCCCACGCGCCTCCGTACAATGCTCCCTCCAAAACACTTTTCTTCCAAGTATTATTTATGTTTATTTTGTCAATCCCTTTCACACTGTCTAGTCGGTGGACACACTGCTCATAAGCACTCAATTTCTAGTCTTTCGCCGAATGTTTTATAATCACATGCACCGACACGTGGCAAAACTAGCTTCCCAACTGATATTTCGCACTCGCTCAGTTTTTCATATTTCGAACTCCGGTTAGCTGTCGGAATATTCCTCGTATTCATCTACACACTGTTATTACTATGTCCACTCTCCAATATACACTTAACGTTTTCTCAGTCCCTAGATTACTATCCAAAATGACTCCACCCAACGTGCCTGTCCGTACCTTACCGAGTTCTCTTACCCACTGACTATCCCATGATCACGCTCCCGCTCTCGCTGGCACGCTCTCCTGACCCGTTCGGAACGGGTCAAGCGGCAACGGCCATAACTGCCGCGCTATTTGAACAGGGTCGGCCGCCGCTTCATTTTGCTAAACGTATAATAATAATAATAATAATATTATAATTCGTTTCATTATATATGTATGTATGTAGATGTATGTATGAATGTGTGTATGTAAGTGTACATCTTTAAAAATATTATTAATGTTAACGGTTTGATTTTACTTTAGAGGAAGCTATTGTATTGTTCCATCCTTGACGTAGTAATAGTTGTAATTTATTTTGTGTTATATTGTAAATTGTTTTTGAATTGTAAATACAGATGTATTGTAAAGCTCTAGACTTATGGTTACCACCTAGCAATCAGCCAATTGTAGCCAAATAAATATATTATTATGTACTATTAACAACGACGCCATAATCTTTTCTTACACATTTTCCATCTTTATACGTCTCGCCTACCGCCTCCACTTCATCGACATTGGTAACTGTGTCGCCAGCATTATTTCCTCTTTGCTTTATCTTCCATTTCCAGAAGCGGCTCATCTGGCGTCCCCGTCTCATCCACTCCCTCCCTGCGCCCCCCACCAGTGCCGCTACCCTGAAATCCATTGGCGCACTTGTTGCTCGAGCGCCCTTCATTTGCGGGCTTTCCCCGCTAACTACTTTCCGTTATTGTTTTAGGTTTTAGATTCTCCGGTTTGCGTCGTTTGCTAGGGGAATCGGGAATAATGAAGCGCGGTTATTTGCATCCATCGTTCTGCTAACTTCTCGTTTGGATATTGAAGCGCAGTCTATTACGCAGGGCTTTTCGATACCAGCGCTTTATGCAGTTTGAAATACTTTATCAGCTTTTGCTTTTATTTTAAACGATTCATAAATATGCCAGCGCGTTTAACTGCGCAAACACTGTATTACTTAGTTCGTGTTTATTTATTTGCACTGTGATATTGGTTTTACTTCGGTCGTATATTGTGTGTCTTCATAATGCATTTCCGTAATGGCTCTTTTGTTCTGAATTAAATGCTGTTTCATTTTTACACACCGCACAATTTCTGACGTTAATAGATAAATATTATATCTAAATAAAGATTGGTGTGTGAAATGAAAGACGCATGGTTTTAGATCTCCTTTAAAACTTATTAAAATTCAAAAAAAATATTAACGTTTCAAATTAGAAAAAAAATGAAAATGTTTCAACCAAAAGAGGTAATTTACAAAGATTTCATAGAAAAAGAAAAAATATAGAGTGCTTCAAACATTTTTCATGTCTTGAGTGCAATTAGTCTCAGAACTGAATGAACACTTTGAACGTATTAGAATGATTCATTGATACTATAATCTAATTACATGTGATTTTAAAGAAAGTCTGCGAAGTATGCAGCAAAATATGCTTCATGATTTAATTCATGTAACGGAGGACGTTTCATTCGTTCTTGATGGCAATGCAGAGAAGTAACGTACGTTAATTCACACGTTAAGATATTTATATTTCTAAACCATTAATGTTTACATTTTTTGCTTATGTTTATTAAAATAGCTTAATGTTTTGGATAGAATCAAATGCTTTCTTATGTTTCCATGCATTTAAATTTGTCTATTTAAGTTACTTATTCATCAAACCTATGACTACTTATCCAAACATATCCGAAGTCGCTTGTAAATAAGAATACGCAATGCTAAACCAACTTTCTCCCCTTGCCTCTCGATACCCAACAGTTGCTATCGATCGGACTACATGGCCTGGAAGAAATTCTTTAGGCCCGTTGCTTTGATCGGCATTTTGATAGGTTTCCTCCGGTCAGTTGAGGACAGATGTCTGAAGGACTACATTAACCAATGGGCCACGATCGGCGCGCAATCCTTCCTTCTCCATCTGGCTACTTATTCCCACGCTTAGGGTCGTTTCTCAACGATTGTCCTCCCATCCCTATGAGACCCATCCGGGAGAGAGAGAGAGAGAGAGAGAGAGAGAGAGCTTGAAAAAGATGAAGCCAAACACATTTGTGTGGTTAGTCAAGAACAAACGTTCTCATTAATCTAAGAAACTCTCTTGGCATTAAAATCGAAATTTATGAAATATTTAATTCAGTTCAAGGTTGCAACTGAATTATCTTAATATTGCTGGTCTTGATAATATGATCTGAATTATTGTAAAATTTATTGTAATATTTCTGTTTATTCTAATTTACATTTTTATTTTTAATTTGCATTTTTTTAATGTATGATTTACTTGTATCTGTGATGTAAATCAATAGTGGTCGCTAATGACCTTAGATGTTTTAACATCACATCATGTTTTAACATGAACATAAATATTTAAATCGATTTTGCCAAATACAGGAAGGCAGGAAGATAAACGAAAACTACTCCTTTTGGGGGGCATAGACCCCATGGTCCCCTCGCCAGGATCCGCAAGTCGGATACGCGTATGGGACAAATGACCATAGCAGTTGTCGCACCTGGAGAAAGGAAATAACCAAATCAACAATGTTCATGTGAGTTGGGTCTGAGCTGGGCGGAGCCGCGCCGCCCCGCCCCTCCACGCGCCGCCCCGCGCCGCCCTGCGCCGCGCCGCGCCACCCCGCCCCACCCCGCCCCGCCCCGCCTCGCCTCGCGCTGCCCCGCCTCGCGCCGCGCTGCGCCGCGCCGCCCCGCCCCGCGCCACCCGCCCCGCCCCGCCCCGCCCCGCGCTACCCGCCCGCCCCGCCCCGCGCCACCCCGTCCCGCCCCGCCTCGCGCCGCGCCGCGCCATGCCGCGTCGCGCCGCCCCGCTCGCCCCGCGCCACCCGCCCTGCCCCGCGCCACCCGCCCCGCCCCGCCCCGCGCCTCCCCGCCCCCCCGGCCACGCCCCGCCACGCGCCGCCCCGTCCCGCCCCGCGCCGCACCGCGTGCCGGTTGGGGAGGCGCGGGAAGGCGGCGTCGCCGGTTGCTTGGGAGGCTTTGCGCGCCGGCGGAGCGCGCTGAAGAGACGCCGCCGCTCAAAGCGCCGCGCGGCTGGGCGCAATGCGCACCCGCCCGCTGCTTATCGGCGCGCGCAGCTCCGCAGGCGCCCTCCACCTGGCCCGCGCGCCTCGCCACTCGACATGCGCGGCACTACGGAGCGCTTCGAATTGTCCTGAGAGAGCTGTGGGATGCGTTTGCTCCAGGGGCTAAAGCCGACTATAATGACAACCAAGGCTGGGAATTATAAATGAATTCAGCTTTAAGAGTACAAGAGAAAATTGCGAACTCACAAAACAACATTCTTTCCCATTTTCTTTTATTCCTGCTTAATATTTTCCTTCTTTCCTATTGCTTCTTCCCCTGCTCTTTGTTCTTCTTCATCATCTTCTCCTTTCCCCCTCGCTTCTTTTTCATCTTCTTCTACTCCGTGTGTTTTCTTTTCTCCTCGTTTCTTTTTGTATTCTGCTCGTTTTGCCTGTTTCTTGGCCACTTTTTCAATCTTCTGTCGCATCTTCTTTCAAAGATTGTATTTATTCGTTTTCTCACTTTGCATTCTAGCCTTGGATTTCGTTGTTTTCTTCTTTGACGAAGGTTTCGTTTCATTCATCCAAATTTCAAAACAATCTAAATTCTACAAAAAAATTAAACTATGTAATTTACATTGATCTATATCGAGGAAGTGTGATATTATCTCTCACTAAGTCTGAGAATTACGTTACACATATATCTTTTAAACTATACTACGTAAATATCTGGATGTTGCCTAGAAAATGAAATACGTACGATGACAAGAGTAAACTAGTGGTGCTTCCAACGCACATACTTTCTCGCTCTGCTTCTATACGGTCCTTTTTGTTATTCCACTACTTCATAAACAAGCAAAAGTGTACTATACCAGCAAACCTATTCGGTACCAAGGCCCCGACAACCGAAACTCAAATTCAACGAACCGGCACTTATACCACTACGCAACACCAACACCACCTCTGTCGAACAGAGCCATAAAAGAATAGAACCGACCTATAAAATGGTAAATGCATGATTAAGAAACAATTGATACGATGCAAAAACGCTTTACAAATACAAGAGAAGTAAAAAATTGTTAAAAGTTAATTATTTGAACAAATATATACAGACATTTCCAGAACATTTATCACAATAACTTATATTTCAGTCAAAACGTAATTCTATCGCTTTTATCATTAGGAGCCAGTAATTTTCAACATGCGAAAAACGTGTCTTTCAAACATGACCAAGAAAGGCAGCGATAAACCGCATTACGAAGTATTCGTAAGGCTAGAAAGTAATAATCATTTCGGAACCGTTAGGGATTGTAAGTTTATCGCATGTCTTCTGGTTATATTGTATTACAATTTAACGTTCAAATGCTCATAATTTTATTTAAATTGGTTCATACAGATATATACTAGACAACGGTTGATTTGCATGTCATACGCTTCAGAAATCGAATAACCAGAGTTGAAAAATAGTTTAAAAGACGCAGTTAGGGAAAACACAGAGTACTTCAAATGATTTTCAATAATGTATCTACAATCTTCAGTGTTTTTTTTTCCTGCAACATCACATTCATCAAATTAAAATTTCCTATGGGGGATCGAACTCGGTACCTTCCTTATCGAAGATCTCAACCCGAAGGTGCATTAACCCAATCGCGCTACGAGACCGACTTGCGGAACACCTGCTAATATTTCAGTCAAAACGATCTTGTATCAGTTCTCTTATTAGAAAGCCGGTAATTGTCAACATGCGAAAAACATGTCTTTCAAAAAACATGACCTAGAAAGGCAGCGGTGAACGGTTTACTCCACATAATTTATCGGATGATCGGCATTTGGAAAATAACTACTGCGAGAAGTATGTGCCATTCTATAGCACCACTAGTTTATTTATATATTTACCTTCCCCTTCTTACACACGTGCAAAAAATTTAAAGAAAATATTTGGAGCGGTTTTTGAGAAATTTTTTTTTTGTCAATTTGAATCGCAATTTACGCAAAAACTATTCGTTTCTCCAAAAAATGGTACATGACCTTATTTGAAGTGCTAATTTTGTACAACCGACTTTGTCTGAAGCGAAAATCTCTATCTTCAATTTTCCAGTTTTTAAACAGTTTTTTGCAATTTTCGAAAAATAGGGCCAATAAACGAAAATGATGCCTACGTCTCTCCCTTCAACGTTCTTCGCACTATTCAACAACAAAATATAATCAAAAAATTTGGGGCCATTTTTTTTAATTTACAAAATCTCAAAATGGGCTTCATGTAAAGTATCCTCAAATACTTAGATATCGGTTTCAAATTCAAGAGGCCTTGAGACGAGTAAACACCATCGGGGAATATCAATTTTGAAGAAAATCGACCGAACGGTTTAGGCGCTAGCGTTGACCACAGACGGACAGACGGACGGAATGCCGTCAATCGATTTTGAAGTATGAAGAAGCAACAAATCATGGATTTTGACTACACCACGAGATAGAGGATTTTTTTTCTAAATTTAGCAACAGGTTTTATCCACTTTTTTGTCACCAGACCCCTGCTATAAGATGTTTTCTGGCGAAAATTCCCCGTTTTCCGCCGCACGATTACATAACTTTCTCTTCTTACGAAGTATTCGTAAGGCGAGAATGTTAAAAGAACTGGTATGAGTAGTCCCAATCTAGATTACGAGTTTTGAACTGGTGTCACAGAAATCAAATTAACTAAAAAATTGAAAAATTATAGTTTCCGAAAATTTAAAAAAATTATTTAAAGTAAATTATGAAAGTAATAAATAACAACTCAAATATATATATCTCAGTTAGCTAATAAATAATTCCTGTAGTAGTTTTTATATTTTTTAGTATAATATTGATTAAAGAAAATGACAAATGAATGAAAAACATAGTAATAAACGGGAAAAGATGCCATTGTGAAGTACGAGCACGAACCCGCAGAGAAAGTACGTGCACCAAACCTGCAGAAACAAAATCACAGAAATTCGGAAAAGAAAAGGAAAGAAATTCGGAAGAAGAATGCGGAGCCGGAGGCAATCCGAAGACTGAGTGAAATTTCCCGGCCGCTGAGGCGAAGCGAAGAAAGGGCGAGGGTTCTCCGGCGGGCGAGGGGCTGCGCTCGGCGCGCGGCGTCGCGGGCACGTAAGGGCCATTTGTAGCGCGGGATGTAGTCTCTGCGGACGGCCAGCCATCGCTCTTGGACGCGGCTCTGAACCTCGGGCCGAGCGCACAGGCGGACAGGCCCTTCGTCGGGCGGCCGTCTCGGCGAGCGGCCGTCGCGTCGCCGCTCTACGCGGCGGAAATCGGAGCCAATCGACTGCTGGTCTTGGAAGAATCGTAAAGAAGTCGGACACAGAAGCACTTAAACTGGAACGGCACTACTGGCACTACTGGAACGGTACAACGTTAGAGTAAAAATATTTCAGTAATAACAATTGATTGATTGATGTTTCAGAATACGGCAACTACTACGGTCATTAGACTCGTTAGTGTAGTGAATGTTTTATCACGGGAGGTGGCAATAATCGTACCTCCGCTGGATGGTAAGATATGGCGCCGACCTGCTTGTAGGCTTACGGAGGTTTTCCATCTGCAGGTATTTCCCAAAAGGCCTCCCAATATGTGTGATAGTATAGTACATGTAAGTGTATGGGACATTAAGGGCCGAGTATAGGGCAAGGAAGAGGAAGGATAGTTCGCGCGCGGTTCGTCGCCGTTTGTTAGGGAAGTGCTCCGGCATTCGGCTGGTGTTGTTCGGAGACCACGGAAAACTACCGCTCTGTAGCCGGCCGCTAGAATTCTCCTTCAGGCGGCGGCTAAACTAGGCCTAGCTATCTAGATTGTGACAAAATCTTACGACCGTCGGGACTCGCAGACAAGTACCTCTCGGTCAGAGGCACTTCAGTGACATCAATTAATACCCTGAACAACCTAAGCCAGTCAAAAGACAGACTTGAGGATGTCGACAGATGTGACGATAGGCAGATAAAACATAAGAACCTACGGGTGAAATGAAGGAGGAACAGAGAAGTACTCTTTCCGGGCGCGTCCACTACTACGGTCATTAGTCCAGTAAGTATAGTGCACGTTATATCCCTGGGTATAGCTGTGTCGTTCCTTCGCTGACACTTGAGAACTTGCCCCTACACGAAGGCTCGTGGGATTTTTCCCTCTTTCAAGATTCACCGTCCTCTCGGGACAAGTTCTAAGCTTCTGACTGGCGGATAAATGGACGAATGGTCGGAGGAACGGGCTGTCGAACTGTCTGTCCGATTAAGCGTGCTTCAGATCGCACTAATGTTCAGTATATTAAGTAGTACAGGATAATAGCATCTTTTTCAGAACATTCGCAATAAAAATTCATTTTAGCAAAAGAAGCACAGTTATTTGCAAATTTATACTTATTAAATAAACTATTTTCTATCCAATATTGACTCATACTTTCATCATGTATTGAAATCAATTTAATATCACAAATATGATTAGAAAATTATGAATAGATTTATATTATGATCATATCTTGTAAAACAGATCAATCTTCATTCATCAATCATGTAGCTTCACTGTGCGTACGTTTTGTTGAGCACTTCTTTTGCTTGTAGTGGTAGGAATAGAATAGATGTTCTTTACTACTTTGTTAGCAATGCAGAAAAATCAAATCATCAGTTCATTTACCGTTCAAATTGATTTTCTATAACTCGGGAACAACAATTTTTCTAATTTTTATTTTTCTAAAATAATATTTTTTTCTAAATTCTTGTTCTAGTTTTTCAATTTTTTTTAAATTTTGTGCCTTAAGAAAATGTGCGCAGATAATCTCTTTCCCCATACGTCATATACAGTTTTTACTGTTTTTTGTCCAAATAAACAAAACAAATAAACAAATTCATTTGAATCACAATATACGACATGAAATTAAATAAATTTACCAAAAATGCATAAGTTAAGGCTTGTAAAGGAAAATGTGTACACACAGATAATTTAACTTTTTTAACATTAAATATAATTTAATTTACCACTAATACAGTGAATTTGAATCTTAATTTATACAAATTAAACTCATAGTTATTGGATTATTGATTGATTTTACAGTGATTGAAATAATATCTGGGAATGTATAAGCACAGTGCTTAGTGATAATGTTGATTTTCAATTTTGTGGCTAAACCAATTGCCTTCATTTAGATTTCACTTCTCAAATACTTCCCGAAGCTAATGGAAACACGACATTTCAAATCAATAGCCCAAGAACTCGTTTCTTTCAATGGTTCCAGTTTCAGAAGATGTACTACATCCTTTTACTTGTACCTTGATATTTGTCCAGTTTTCTCTCTTCTACTAATATTTTGAGAAGAGAGTTGTGCATTCGTCCAGAAACTTTTACACGACAAAAAAGAAAAAATAATATCACTGTGTTGGCAAGAATTTTCAAATGTGGCCATTCTCTTTTCTCAGATTGAACGTACATCACCCTTTGACGTGCTGAACGGAGGTTCTAGAAAGTTTAAATTCAGAGTAGTCACATCACACGAATATTTTCAATTCGCAGCTCCTTTTTTCTATGTTGAAATTACGCTTCGACGAGGATTTCACAATATCTCCGATGCACGGTTATTGTTTCTTTCTTGGCAGCGCGGGCGCCGCGCTGCATTTCGGTTGTTTACACCGCACATTGAAACTGCAGACCTTGGTCCAACTTCAGGACTGTCTGGTTCTTGGAGCTCGCCAGACATTGCCATCCACACCCACTCTCCTTTCTGGTCGTAATCTTTTGGGGAGGTTGAGAAACAGCTTTGATCATTTGACTCAATATCTACATCAGTGATGTCCATGATCCTTGTGGAACAAAATTTCGAAAGTATAGAACAGACAAAATAATTACAAATACAATTTTTTTTAAACTTTTCATATTTTAATTTGAAAGAAATGAACTTTAATCAGTCAAAGGGAACATGGGGTAAAATACAGGGTTAAAAAGCGAAATTTAACCGGTCAAAGAAACATGGTGAGAATTTCAACAGTATGAACACAGGAATGTTCCGAAGTATTGAATACGCCAAAGTTTTTTTTCTTATGATTAATCAATGCCCATGATAGTTACTGCGAGCGCTCTCTAAAGATAAAAAAAAACTGTGATGAAAGTTCAACGGAAAAACGATCTTGATTCTATGTACGTATTTATACTTTTAACGTAATATTATACAATGACATACAAGTGACGTTAGCATACGTGAAAGTAATTACATAGTATATAGTAGATTCAACAGAAAAAAAATCCGATCCGATTGAGTAAACACTTTTTGTTAAAAGTATTTTATGAGAAACCATTATTTGAATTTACAAATAATATATATTTTCTGCACGAATAATAGCACAATGATTTTTATAATAATTTACTAACGATATGCGCATTTGTAAGAGTGTTTAAATTCAATTTTTAAGACGTGAATATCGTAGGCAGAGAAGGCAAGGCACAATCAAATAGAAATAGCATTTCTTAGAGATGACTTGCTAGGTTTATTTTAAAAGAATTCCTCAATGAGAGGTTGAAAGGCATCTCATGGGTGAATACACACTGAATTCCACTCCCAAAAATTGCTTTAATACTTTTTTATCTTTATTCTTGTTAATATCTTTACCTCACGAATTGGGACTTTTTTCATTGACCGTAAAAGATGAAAGTCGTGTGGTGACAAGTCTGGCCTGTACATAGAATGTTCAGTGATAGTTTTCTTCTACGGTAGCGCATTAACAACCATGTTGGCTCTGAAACGACGCATTGTGGTGGAAAAATATCACTGGTCAGTAAGCTCAGTTGCTTGTTTTTGATAGCCTTATACAGACGTTCCTTCTACGGCATCCTAGTTACTTGCATTAATATCCTTGAATGTCAGACGAAATCTCCACCTACCGCAGAATGTTGTCAGCAATAGTCTTAGTGGTTAACGACTGCACTTCGAAATTTTTTAAAATTAGGAAGCCGATATGGATCCAGTTGCATGAATTAAAAGCATGAACGACGCATTTCTTACTATCACATGTAGGTTGTCCAATTCCGCTGAAAACGTCTGAAGGTAGTAAGCATCGAACAAGACTTACACTTCAACTCGCATGAGTAATACATAAATATTAGAATTGAAAACACACAGCACCACCATCATTTATAGATTTCCAGTGCAAATTGAGTAATTTTACACTCGCAAACATGGCTTCAAGAAGCTTATGCATTTTTGTTATCATGCATTGCATTAAGATTGAAAGCTTTTCAATTTGAAGCAAGATACTATTGCCTATTTGCTCGTTATCAAATATCACCAAAGAGCAATTTGAATTGAAAATTATGACAAAAGTGCCTTGAATGTCAAGATGTAGAATTACCACGTACGACGTAGTACACAACATAGATACTTTTATACAAATTCTAACTACTATACATCGTTTTCCGGTTTGTTTTTTGTCTCGCAATGTTTCGATGACAAACTTGAGTTTCATCTCTGGCGAGAAAACTGAATCTACCGGCTTAGGTGGCTCAGAGCATATACTAATGTCACTGCAGGCCTCTGACTGGGAGGTTTTTCGATGATGGCAGGATTTTCGACACTGGCAAGATAGCTATCTCGAAGTCAGCCGTTATCAGAAAGTCAATCCTAATAGCCGGATTTTCTGATGTGTTGATTTACGTGGTATCTCTGATCAATAACAAATGCCAAATGCCGAATGCCAAATTATCACCCTAACAAATGTACCACGGACCGCTTGTGATCGTTCTTTTCTCTTCTTAGTCCTATCCTCATCTCTATGCTTGCATGCACTACACTACCACACGTGTCGGTAGACCAGTTGGCAACTTTCCCCGGTTGGAGCGGTGCCCCGATGTTGGGAGATGTTGGAAGCTGTTGACTGAGCCCGGAAATACGAAATATTCAATCCATCAAAACTGACATCATTAAATATTTTAATTTGAGAACGCTAATGCGCAACAATTTACAGTTAATAACCACGAACGTACATTGGTACAAACTTATGTTTTCACAAATCAACACATGTAGCTACATCCTTTTAGAAAACATTTCATTCAAGCCAGTCCCTTGCAATAAGCCGAGAGACAACTGGAATGAGCTTGGAGCGAGATGCCATAGTAATCCCGCTTCCAGGCAAACTGCATTCTCTTCGTCCGCTACAGCACATTTCTCGTTGGGAAAACTCTGTAGAAGTAGCAATTGCAGAAGGGCCACCACAGGCCGTGTGACGTCATTCGTTGCTGTAATGCTGCTTCTCAATGCTTCCGCCGCCACCGCCGTATTTCCCGCCAACTTCTCTGTCTACTTGGACGTGACCTCAACCGCTCCTGCCAACCCTCAGCGCTATTTTCTCTTTCTTTGCTATTATTACTGTCTCCTATACCAGCACCTCTTTTTACCCCTTTGACCACACTCTGCTCTTCTTTCCAGTTCTCTACCTATTCCTCCTCCCCCTACATCCTCCACCTCTATATCCTCCTTCTGTGACTCTTCCTACTCTATCTCCTCCTCTCTACCGCTTCTTCTGATATCCTACCTCCTCCAGTTCAACTTATTCTTCCTCTAACTACTCCCGCTCTATCTCTTCTTCATCTTATCTCCTCTTGCTCTACCTTTTCTTCCTCCTCTGGCTCCTCTTGCACTACCTCTTGTTCCGTTCACCCCTTCTACTCTCTCTTCTTCCTCTAACTTTTCCTGTTATACCTCTTCTTCTTCCTCTATCACCACTTTCTCTCCCTCCCTTCTATTTCCTCCTTCTCTCCTTTTCTTTCTACCCCCACCTCCTCCTCCTCCACCGCCGCCAACGCCATTGCCTTCGCCGCCGGTACCCTCAGCGCGTGGTCAACACGGACAAGGAGGGCAGGCCGTTTCAGCGTCGTGTACATGTTTGCGCAGCGCTCGGCGCGGCGTCGCGTCGACGGGAATTGCGGGGCTGGCTGGGGCGACACGGCCAGCGCCGGCAGCTTCCGCAGTGGCGGTAACGATTATGGTGGCAGCGGCTGTCAATGATGCTAGAGAAACGATGCGACGTGCCGTTATAGATGAAGGTGGCGATGGTGATGGTGGTGTTAATTCCTGTGCGGTTGCATTGGAAGTTTCGTTCATGGTAACGATTAACATAATTTCTTAATATGTTTATTGTTGTTGTTAACGCACGTAAGTCTTTGAATTACTGCTCCATACTGCGTATAAACCTCTATTTCTCTCAGTCTCGTCCCCTTTCTTCAGACCACTCTCAAAAGATCTTTCTACTCCTTATTTCCACATGCGAATTGACAAGAACTTTGTCTACTACTTGTGTTTGAGAATGGTACTCCAACATCTTTCCGCCACATTTCATCATCCTTCCATTTTAGGTGAATGACTAATCAGTATCACTAATACCATTCAAGACAACATATCATCATCGTCGTCATCGTTTCAAATTTGTTTCTGAGATAAATGACGATCAGCCATGAATATTTTGTATTACGCTTGTTGGGTAGTATCAAATATTGAGTGAAGGGATCAGATCTGTTGCCACAATCGGGCCAAGAAACATCGAAATATCGTATCGGAACAATACAACTCAAATTACTTCAAATAACAACTCACCACAAGTCATCATTTATATTTGGGATTCTTTTATATGACGTGTATGTATAGCAAGGGGCAATATGCTTCCTCCCTTTCTGAAGAAAAAAGTGAACATTAAGAGTTTTCTGCTCCCTACTGGTCCCCGACAGTGTGTAGTAGTGTAGTGCAGTTAAGTATGTAAGTAAGGGATGAGGATAGGACCAGTAAGAGGAAAGATCGCGCGCGGTCCGTGGCCCGTTTGTAATGCTCTGGCAATCGTCTGGTGCTGGTACGAGAAACTGCAGAGTAGCCGACTGCTAGAATTCTCTTCCAGAAAGAAGATGAAATCGACCCACCTTAAAAGCTAGATTAAAAAATCCGCCTTCATAGGGACATAAAAATTAGAACCTCCCGGTCATAGTCACTATAGAGACAGTCCCAATACTGGAAAGCTAAACTCAGTGGGTACTGCACTCGTGCCTTGGCGACCGGGCAGTGTAAGCGAACGTTCCCTTGACTCGAGGCGCTGTAGCCTGCCGTGGCTGGGAGCATGTTACACACCCTACGCCGCGCCGCCGCACGCCTCGCCCGCGCCCGCGCCCGCCCCCACCCCCACCCCGCCCCCACCCGCACCCGCTCTCTTCGCGCGGTCAACGTCTCCGGCGGCGCGTCGGCCATCTGGCCAGATGGAGCGGTGTGACATTTGGGAAGGAGCCGACGCGACGCCACGGGACGGGACGGGGTAATAGCGGCGCCCAATTTGGGCCGCAAACGGCCTCTAATGCGACGTCGCTCGCCGTATCTCACGCTTCGGCTGTCGGTGGGCCCCGCCGCTCCGTCCTGCCCCGCGCCGCGCTGCACGCTGCCCCGAACGGGCCGAAAGACGCACGATGGACGTACAACCAAATCGGACGCGGAGAATTTCAAAAACTGGTGCTGCTAGAATAGCACACACTTTTTCGTAAGAAATTATGTGAAATTGTAGTCATTTTTTTTGTTTAGCTTATAATCTTGTAGACTTTTTTGATTGATGAACATATCAGTGAAGGATAGTTATTAGCTACAATTTGAGTTTATCATGATGATCATACTACAGTTATCTCTAAGCAATCCCCTCTTTCCATTCAACATTGCATGTTTCCACTTTCTAGCCATGTGCTAGTATATTAACTGTCAATTGTCCTGCTTCTTCAATGATGTTGGTCAATGTTAAACGAGCTGTAATTCAACACTGTACGAGTGTGACGACAATCTCTCACCAAATCCTTTATTTAACATTTACATTCTTGAACTGTCATTACTTTGCATGTGATCGTCAAATGTTAAACGAGCTGAAGTCAGAACTGAACGAATGTGGCTTATGATTATCTCTTTCCAAGACCTTCACAATATTTACATTCTTGGACCTACATTCACTTACCTCATTCGTCAAACCTTAAACGAGATGTACGTCAAAACTGCACATGTGAGGCTTGTGATTATCATTCAACAAGCCCTTCTTTCATTTCAAAAATTGATAAAACAACATAAACATTAAAGAAACAAGATGAATTAAGATAGAAGTAATAAATAAGATAAACAATCTTCACGGCCTTTGATCAGGATTTTTGCGCCAATGGGCTGGGTCACGAGACGGTGTCTTGTGGTCACTGGGGCGCCCATCTTTCACATCTGCACGCAATGTGGCTCATATGTTGTTTCACGGCACATCTCTTGCAGTTGGAATTCCATTCCGTTCCTCTTTCAAACGCACGGCCGAGTCATTCATTCCGCATCTCAATTTCGTCCATCTCACAATATTGGCAGACTTCAGAGAAACTCCAATGCTTGATACCAAGTCGCGACTTCAATTGGATTGTAAAGATTAGAAAATTTATTATTATTATTATTATTATTATTATTATTATTATTATTATTAAAAGCCTGTTCATCCCCAATAGGGCAAAGGCCTCCTGCGTAACGCAGAGAAGTTGTCCAGGCCACCTAGATTACAATTCCAGGTGACAGTGGTGGTTGGTAGTCTGAGTACGTACATTAAGTAACTGATTTTCTACATTACACTTGTTACACAATATTTCACAATCAAACTTGCAGTAAATTACACAACATTACACAATCAATGTCAATCCACAATTCAAAATTATATAGTCGCTGATTTCCTAAATTTCACTCGGCTGGAATCCGTTTCCACTCTTCTCTGTCTTTTGCCACTCTGGACCACAATGACCCAGCTGTTCTTCCGAAGTAACCTTCCCATCTTGTTGCTTGTCGACCTTGGTATCTCCAGCCAACCCGTGGTTCCCACACCATTGTTGTTTGTGCCCATCGTTGTTGAAAATAGTATAAGAATTACATATTATTATCATTATCATCATCATCATCAGGCGTTTTCCTTTACTTTTTCGATTATTTGATCCCTGTCCTCAGATAATTCCACTGCCTATTTTGCCCCCTTAATTCTCTTCAGCCTCCACTGAGATGTATTACAAAACATGCTGTTCTGCCTTCAAAATGCTTACATTTGTAAAATCGTTCCAAACATTCACACTACTATCATTTTAGAATAGCAAGGTTGCAACCGACGAAAAGAAAAGAGTCAGTTGTAGTATGACAAGATACTATCTGACTTCTGCTCCAAGAAGAACATACTCGTTCTGCAATCTGAAAGCAAATAGCTTCTGTAAAATTCACTACTGTGGGTGAAGAGATGACTAAATAACGAATTAGTGAATCAATTTACTCAAAACGACAGAAAGTTGGAACCTTGACATTCCATCGACTAAAGGATAGTCGAGCACTCGCTGTTCTGCCCTATATTTATTAAAATTTTCCGAATGCCTGCACTAGGAGAATAGTAGACAATTCGCTGTTTCGCCTTCGAAATGCATACTCTGATAAATGCTTGAAAACACGCTATTTTGCCTTATGCCTACATTTACTAATCTCACGTTTTTATAAAACCCTTCCAAGTACCTGCATTGCGAGATGCTAGAAACTCCACTGTTTTCCCTTCAAAATGCTTACACTTTCTAATCACAAATTTTTATAAAACCCTTCCAAGTACCCAGACTGAGAGAGCCAAACTGTTTTGCCTTATGCCTACACTTTCGGTAAGTGCATTAAGTTACGGCATTATGCATTATGTTTCGATAAGTGCACTTTTTATAAAACCCTTCCAAGTACCTACACTGAGATATGGTAGAAAACCCGCTGTTTTCCCTTCAAAATGCCTACACTTTCTACTTACACATTTTTACAAAACCCTTCCAAGTGCCTAACCTAAGAGATGCTAGGAACCGCGCTGTTAGCCTCGGGTGGCATTCGCGCCCACTGCGCGTCGCGTCGCGTCGCGCAGAAGCGTGGTGCGCGGCTGGGCGCAGCCGCGTGGCCGGGGGCGGGCGGCCGCCGGGCGCGCGGACAGCGGCGGGGGGCGGGGCGCTGAACCTTCGGCCGCTCGTTCCTTGGCCTCCGGAGCGCACTCCGCCTCCGCCGCCGCCGCCGCCGCTCCGCCCAGGAAGTAGACTCGAGGGGTCGCCATACGGCCTACCGGTGCGAATCAATTCGCCCAAACGATTCAATGAATTGCGCAGGAACACTTGGGCCGCAGTTAATGGGGTTGTGGAAGAGGTGTATACAGTGGGGAATTTGAGTCTTATTTTTAAACGCTTTGTATTATTGGTTTGTCCGAGTTGAATATTTCACCACTTTCAAGTTTTACCTGCTAAGAGAAACTATCTTTAAAATTCGATGAATAAAATATTAATATAAAACCAGGAATATACATGCCATTTGGACGACATAATGCACGTTCCGTAGAAGCGGGTTGATAACTTTTCACCTCTGGTCTGTGAAACTTAGATCGCAATTTCTGAACACCAGCCGTACATGGGTCTCGAGAGTTTTCCTACCCCTGGCTGCCTGTACTGACCACAGGAATCTAACACGAATGCCTAGAATACTTTTGTGAGACAGGACTATCTTGGCTGAACTGACCAACAGTCTCGGATGCGAGCAAGACATAGTACCCGTGCAAAAATAAACATCTTTAAACATGTTTTGATCCCTTGGTGGGAATGGGAGTCTCCTTGACACGGTTTTCCCAGGCACATTCTCGTCATGTTTCCATTAAAATACCATTTAAATTCAGGTATGTCAATAACGTATTGGCTGATTACGCAACCACGTAAATAAAGTAGATATTTTGTAATAAGATAATAATATGGAGGGAACAGAATCCTCCAAATGGTATGGCTTTTAACAGTGACAGCTGTCCGGTGGATGATAATTTTCTCGAAGGAGAACAATTTGTCAAAAATAATTACTAAGTTGCCTCGACCACAATATGCTCATAAAATATCTCCACGCAGCTCTTTCGTCGTCACCACCGACGTGATCCACACATCCTCCGGTTATTAAATGTGCGTGAAAGATGTTAGGGCAGTTTCCTTCCTCCAGAACAGGAGAGAAAATCGCTGGTTGCGGTCTTGTATCTAGCAGTTTCCTGAGGTTCTGTGTCCGGTTTTACGAAGTTTAATTCGTAGACGCTGGGAACTGGGCGGCCATCCTCTCTTAGGAAGCTGTTTGAGGAAGCATTCTCAAACGATAACTCGTTTATAGGTGAACGAGAATCGGGTACTTTATCTTGTAATCAGAACTTTGGAATGTGGGCTTTAAATCACCCTACGAGTTAATGATATTCACTAATTAAAATAATAGGTCTGGACAAACATAAAATTAATTAGATTTTCAATTAGTTGGAGAAGATTTCTGAAATGTTTATTACGTCTTTAAGGCATCATGAAACAAATTAAGTACAGCATTTGATGGTGTTTTTCGATTTCCTGGACGTGCAGCCGGCGACAAACGAGCTTCTAATTTCTGAACTCTCTCAAGTTTTCAAGCGCAGTATGACGTAATGAACGTCGGATGTCTACTTTTAACAAACGGGTTCGCGTGGTCGTCTTAAACTTGAGCAATTACAAAAATTGTGTAACTATACCTCTCATTTAACACATTTTACAATATTTGAGAACGTCGTTGTGCTTGGTCATCACAACTCAAGGCTTCGATTCGGTGTAAGTCTATACATTTTGTATAATTAATCATTTTATTGCATATTATCGTCTTCTATAGTGTTTTATTATTCAATATTCTTATTCAATTCTAATTAATATTTTAACAACATTAATGAGGCTAACATTCCTAATGCCAATAAACGCTGTTTTCACCACAGCCAGCAACCGTACACATCAAGAGACGTACCCGTACTGGAGCTATTACATCATTGTGGCAATTAGAGCCGTACTTCCTAGGTAAATATATGCTACCATCTAATATTAAAGATTAGAAATTATCTAGCAGACAACAATCACATATTGCATGGAGGAGATTTGGACCATAGAGTTTCTGATAAACGGCCTTTGCTTCAAGTCTGCTTATGTAAAGTTCTGAGTGTGCGGATTTAACATTATCCCTTGTAAGTGACATGAAATAATCTTGTAATTCTTTAGATTGACATTAAACATTTACTGTATATCACAAGAAGGATATCTCGTTAAATTTTATTACAGCATTATGAGTAATAAAGCGGACAATAAAAAATAAATTATGGACCAGTAGAAGAACATTAAAGCATCTTAAGTCAAGAAATTATCAGTTATGAGAGGAAAATTGTCAAGAGAAGGATAAACCATTAAAATTATAAAAGCAAATGCTTCAAGGACTAAGAAGCGAGGAAAATAGAAAAGCGAAGTCGAAATTCCTTGAACATTTACAGCACTGAGACAAGGTTGCAGATCATCACAGTCATAACACGAAGCTATTTTTGAATCAGCTAACAATGCTCCTCACAATAGAGGAAATCAAGTACAATTCTTTCTTTCAGATTTCGTATAGACCTCGGAGGGTATATATTTCATTTCTGTTCGTTGGCGTGTTGGGTATTTGATCCTGAACAAACTGAGGGAAAGATTATTTTCCTCGAAAGCTAAAAATGACTTGGGATTTCGTGGCATACATTTTCTGAAGGTGACTAAAGAATTCTGTTTTTAACAGTGTAGTTATTGTCAGTTGACATGCGTTAACAGCAGATTGCCAGAATTTGAGGCTCCTATGGAATTTTATTTTGGAAATAACTAGAAATGTATTGAATACATTTGCCTGCCAGGTAAACACGAACAGAATATTAATTTTGTCAATCTTAAAATTATTTATATAAACGTTCAAGAACAGTGTTTTAAATGATTATCAACAAAAAATACTTGTTTAAAAAGAAGTCAAAACACTCAAGTGTTTGGCACTTCTTTAATTTCAGCATTTTGCATTTTTAAATTTTAACTTACGAATTGTGACACACTGTTATTGATGGTAGTTAATACATGACAATGGATTTTTATAACACTTGTGTTCTAACAATACTTTCCAGCATAGAGTGGCGTGTCCTATGCATCAGCCTTGAAAGTATTAGTTTCATATTTGATCGGAAAGAGGTTTCCTGGCGAATTATAGACAATCAATTACACTTTGTTTAAAGTTTCTTAGAGAAATTTATTTAATTTGAATTGCGTTTCGCAATCAAGGCGCAGTTACGTCTTGAGGCATTACGTTCTGGAAATTGCGAGTATATTACCATAGTTTATTACAATATGGTTTTTAATTATGTATACGGAAGATAAAACAATGAAAAAATATTGTTCTAATTTTCAAAAATAATGTGAAAATAATTTTTACAAGAAACGTAAAGACAAAATACCAAGTTTTCTTTGTCAAGCTAGAGTTTATAATCCAAAACATCGATAACAATAGCGGTGGCGTAGCGTCAGGGGACGCTAAGATGCTGAGCATCCCCACGTAAAATATTAATCAAAGAAGCCTAAATATTGTATTGATAATATTCCAAGTGAGTGAAACACATTGAACGAAACACGTTTTGTATAATTTTAAAGTGATTTCCTGTGATTGAATTCCGCGAATTATACAAGCTGGTCTCTGATTGCTTGGATGCTAAAATGCTTCAAGCGTCTGCCGCGAGATTGCGAGGTTCTCCCCTCCCTTCTTTATCCCTGCCCCTTGATTCTCGAGTCCCGAAAAGCTAACATACGGCTGGGATAAGGCTTGCAAGTTGCTCGGTTGTGCACGAGAGCGCAGCACAATTGAGGTTGTCAATGAAACATTCTTTTCTTTTCTTTCTCACTTGTGATTCTGTGCTTGGTCATGGGCACAAACACAAACAGTAGATACAATGCATGCCTACTAATTCTCAATTAATATCTAAGAAGTTGAATTCTTACTTAAATATATTAAATTTTATTTTGGTTTGAAATATATAAACTCACAAATGATCTCATTGTCAATCACGCATGAGAACTAAAGCTGAGCTACTTTATAATTTGCTTTCGAGAAGTCTCCTGACATAAACCTGTTGAAGTAATGTAACATTTGTTTCAATAACATAGATTCTAAGATTAATAACATAGATTCTATTCTTAGGGAAACATTAAGAATCGTGATGTCTTGAGTTCGCGTTATTGTTGAGCACCCCTAAACGCGCGAGACACGTTACGCCACTGAACAATTGAGCTAGCAGGAACATAAAATAAAGTTTCAAAACAAGTTTTCATTAATGGCATACAGTTTGATAAAATATGTAAGAAGTACAAGACGCAAACAAACACAATGACAAATGCATCGGAACTCACGTAGAAGATGGACAGCGCATGGGTTTACAGTAAAATATAAGTGTCAATCCATCGACATGTATTGCAACATTTAATAAAGAACACCATGTAAAATAGACACTTATTGTTTTGAAGAACACTCAAGTCTTCAATACTTCTATCACTCTGTCAACCTGCCAAGCAGTAGTTACTGCTCGCGGTCAGAGCAATTGGTAGGTAGAAGGGATGAGGAGGGGAGCAGGCATAAATACAGGGTAGCAGGGAGGAGGTGAAAGAGAAGGATGACGAGATAGAAGAAAAGAAATAAGTGAGAATATGAAAGAAAAAACATCCTGGAGAGTTTCAAAATGTGATCTAACTTTCGTTAAAGTAAATAAAACAAAAAAAGTACTTAATGTATAAATATGTGTGAGATTATGAACAAACGGGACATTTTACTGTGGTTTGTGTTGCATCATATATTCAAATGGATAGATTGGATTCTAAATTTGAATTATTGGAAACGTCTTTTTATTTGTAGAGTTTCAGAGATAATCTTGGGTTAACATCTTGTCTGTCAACTATACAAGGTGCATCAAAATGAACATTTTAATGTGTTTTCAATATGTAACGAGAAATGGAAATTTAAACAAAGTGTAACTGATTGTCTGTAATTCACCAGGAAACTCTTTCTAATCGTTATTTGATTCATTGAAGATTATTTATTTCTGTTCAATCTCGCGAACAATTACAAGGAAACTCGCCAGCAGGGTGCAGCCTCAAATTGTCTTTCCCCCGCGCGGCCAACATTCTTCGGCTGCCCCACCTTCGAAGTTTCTCACGGCTCTAGCACGTTTATACAAAAACATAAGAAATGAAACACAGATGTTCAGGCCACAAAACAATTCTCGTCGAGCCCTCTGGCCGCAAGCGCCGAACCGCCGCGTACTTACTGTAAGCCGGGGAAGGGGCGGCAGGCTCGGCCTCCCCCGGCGGGCGCGCGGCCCTCAAGCCATTAGCCTTTTACCTGCTTTTCTCAGACTTCGGCGGCCAGACATATTTACAAACATTCCAGATATCGCTACGTGCCTCCCGCCCTAATACAGGCGTTAGAATTCGCCGACAACGAACGCATCTGCTAGGCAGCCGCGTCCGCGCCCGCGACCGCGACCGCGCCCGCCTCACCGCCCCTTTCTCTCAACCAGCATCGCGGTTCTCGTGAGAAAATACCAAACCTTGCTAATGAGATGCAGCCATCGCGGGCACAACCAGTGCCATCACAGTCACGTGACACACTTCAAAACATAACAACGAATAGCGAGCATCTCTTGTGGCACACTACGTCTCACTGTACTTCATAGGCTAGCTGCAATTGTCACGTGACTCTCCCCCCTCTGCTTTTGGTAACATACGCTTCAATAAATACGGCAACTTCGCTCCCACGCGCCACTCTTATGTCAAACTATCAGTCAATTTCGCTGCTACTACGCAGACACTTCAATGTCATTTCTTCAATGTCATTTCTACTATGTGAAACTACCATGTCAAACTCTGTCACTGCTATGTCGAACTTCTAAGTCAAACTACTATACTGCTGCTACAATTACTGCTCTGTTCACTACTATGTGAAACTACGCAGTCACATTTCTACGTCGAACTCTACTATTACGCAGTCACTCTTCAGTCAATCTCACTGCTACTATTACGCAGTCACTCTTCAATCTCACTGCTACTATTACGCAGTCACTCTTCAGTCAATCTCACTGCTACTTCTACGCAGTCACTCTACGTCAAACTACTATTACTGCTGCTACAACTACTACTCTACTCGTCGGACAGCCTGCGAACGAGTCAGCTGTCCTTGCTCTGCCTATCAAGGCTCCGGTAATCAATCGGCGCGGCCAGCAGGCCGCGATCAACAGTACGGGCCGCTCCAGCACGCGAGTACGCGCCCATGGTGACATCCAGCCTACCAGCCGAAACATCCGCAGCCCATTTCTACGGACGGCACGCACACACTCAGCCGTCTGACCTGGGTTGGTGCTTGCTCTACTCTCATCAATCTGTAAGTGTAAACTTCAAGCAAGAATAAACTTTAATCATAAACATTCATTGGTCCTCCGGCTTACTGTCTAACTACTTACTTGTTAAACTAATCAATATTTCAAGAATTAAATTTAATTTATTCACAAGTGCATTGCCTTTCATTTGCCCCTAAGAAACAATCCCCTGAAACCTGATCTGAGCCTGTATGTAGTCGCTTCGCAGGACGGACCTCACACCGCGCTGCATCCACTACAATTTCTGTATGTATTAATTCAGGATATTTAATTAGTTAAGAATTATTCGAAAACAATTGCCACTTCCCCATCAGAATTCACCCAGACACAAGGAAAGACATCCCACGTGCTCCAAACGGTGGATTGGAAGGGATCTAACCGTGAAAGCTGACGGAAGGACACACCTAGGTTACCCGATTACAGATGAAGAATTACAGTAGTTGTTATTAGTAGGCCATGGATTATTAGAACAATACTGAGAATTAGAACAGTGATTACTAGAACAGTACTGAAACTCTAATTAGTTTCGTTATGTTTGATCATCAAAGGAGATAAATGTTTTTTACACAGCTATTAGTAAAAGTGGTTACTTTTAGGTCATGCACAGCGAGTTAAAAGTTAAATTGTAAGCACTAATGCTAACACAAAGAGATGCTCGAATGTTCAGATAAAACTGTAAATTCAACAAAGAAAACAAAATATTTCGTATGACTGCATCAGATACTACAGATCTTTAATGTAATTTAATATATATAATTAAGTAATTTGTATACTTCAATCTACAACTCTTCAACACAATTATGCAATAAAATGAATGTCAATAACGCTGTCGACAAATAATGTACGACAATGCGGTGAAAGTTATTTTATTACCGCTCGTAGGATTACGCCACTCGGCCTATCGTCCTCTCATCGCAACTTTCCCTAAAATGAAATGCAACTTTTACGAATTATATAGCAACTATTTCGAAAGAAGCAATGCATTTATGCGACATTGTTGCTGAGCGTTGCAGGGAGGGGAGAACTGAATCGACTCAGCGGGAGAGAATAGCAGTTCGGGCAGGGTGAGCCCGATGCGACGGAAGGAGGGAAGGGTTGCTTAATAAATAATTGTAATAAATAAATACCCGGGCAACGCCGGGTAATCAGCTAGCGAATGGCAATAATGAAGGAAGTGAGGGAAGGAACCGGGGAAAGCGGAAAGAAGTATTGATGGCCTGCGGGGCCCGCGTGGCGAGGACGTCCAGCAGAGTCCGGCCGGCGCGGGGGCGGGGCGGGGGTGAGAGGAGATTGGGTCGGGGCGAGCGGAGGCGATCGACCGCGCTGCGAAATAAAGGACCGCCGCGCCGCGCCCGATGGCAGCCTCGAATTGAATCCGAGACCGCGTTGGCGGCAGGGTTCGCTCTCGCCCGCCTCCTTAATTAGGGAGACAAAGATGCCGAAGGGGGGAGGGTGCTGGATGCAGGAAGGTGGTATTTCATGTCATGGTGGAAGGGAGATGTCAGCGAACGGTGTTTTTTGACGAAAGGATATAAAAAAATAAAATTGAAGAGGTCAAAGATAACCGGTAATTGGATTAAGGATCTGAAAAGAGACCCCCTCCCCCCCATGGAACCTTCCAGTATTAAAAATACAGGGAGTCCCACTCACATAACCTCTGAGGGGTTCCCGATATTGAAATAGCTTTCGTTCAACAATGCGTAATCATGAGGTTAGTGATATGGTATAGATATATTTTTTGAAATATTTTAGTTTTCGAGAAATTTAATCATCTTTGATTTTTTAAATAGAACCATATATATTTCTCGCTAGAAATAGATCATAAAATGAGAAATGCAATGATGCAACATATGTTAATATTTTGATAGTATTTTGTGGATAAAATTATACCTTCTGACATGAAATTTGAATTAAACGTGCAATTTTTCCAGTAGCGTCGCCACTGTCGCTTTTGAGGGTTGTGTCCTTCACGGCCTCTTTCCTCTCCCCGTAAAAGTGGCGGGCGCCGCGAAGGCGATCTTCCCCAAAGGCGACAGTTTCAAGGTTGCTACAGAAAATCTCGTACATTTAATTTAAAATCACATGTCAGAACGTGTAATTTTATAATTAAAATACTATCAAAACATTAACAAATGTTATATCATTGCATTCGTCTATTTATGATCTAGCTATTGCTAATGAGGAAAATACACGATTCCGTTTAAAAAATGAAAGATGATTACATTTTTCGAAAACTAAAAACATTTCGGAACTCTATCACACACTGGTATCTACGACACACTATATCTACGACACATTTTCCCCCATGATTACGCATTGCTAAGCAGAAAACTGCATTAGATACCAGGAACCCTTTACAAGTTAAAGGAGTGGCCCATAGTTGGCGGACTTCCTGTATAACATATTTCATTCCTAAATTTAGGGTTTTGAAACCATGAACTACACAGTATTGATTTTCATTTGAAATGGCTGAAATCTGTAAAAAACAACTGCATAATTAATTAAATTTATTTTATAATTTATTAAATGAATTGGTATCTATTCTTTCCATTCATAGAATATTGACTATCAACTGATTTATTTGAGAAGATTTCAGTTCTAAATAAGTATCATAAGACGCAAATGTACAATTTCCTAAATAATGTATTATTAATACTAATTAATTATTGTAATGTATTATTTTATACGTAACAACAAATCTCCCAATCTAGCACACCGCCAAATCTAGAACATGATCACCGCCACCTGTATTCGCCTTCTTTCTTTGAGCGACCAAAGTTGAACTCTTGGTGCAATGAAATATTTAAAAGCTTCAGAAATATATTTGACACTCGACTTACGAAATAAATAGAAACTCTCGCACTCTTCGCATGATGATCTGAACGTTATACGCCCGATATTTATCGCTAGTGATATTTTTTTTCCTCTTGAAATACCACTGTCGTTCAGTTTGAAAGACAATAATTAAAATATTAATTAACAACATTATTTGTTACATAATGTTTATCCCTCTAGCCATAGAACTTTCGAGGGAAATAAACAACATGAAATAAACTCAAGATGAGCTTTTCCCCTTTTTTCGCCCTGAAGGTGACATACATTTTGGATGAGAATGTTTAATGCAAGTGTATTTATGAGATCAACAGTAAAGAACCTATAGATTTTGCACTTAAACTATTAACCACAAAATGATTTGAATTCATGATATTCAACTAGTTCTACTGCTCTTGAGAATGCTTTAAATACAGATCGTTAAGTAGACACAAAATTAAAACACTTCAGCTGCAAGCATAGTATATTACTGAAACATTTAAAATTTATAAATCGCATATATTTTACTACTTTTAGAAAGTTGTTCAATAATGTACGAGAAAGAAAATGAAGAAACGTTTCGTCGAAAAAGGTGTAAAAAATAAATTTCAAACGTAATGTTTTTTTCTCAAAACACGAAATACTACGTAGAAATATTTTAAATCTATACTCTTAAACATTTTGTAGGATGTCGTCAATTACTGCAATAGTTAAAAGTGTTCAGAGAGTTCTTCTAAGAGACCATGGAAGTTCAACCCCGGAGATAGAAAACACTGGCTGAACACGGACGAAGAAAGTAGAACGAGTCAACAGACGAAAATGGCCCTGAGAGCTCCACCACAATTCCCGAACAAGAACCTTGAGAGGCGGGTGCTCGGAACCTGATGGACCTGTGAAAAGTGATGGTGTAAGGTGAGAAGGAGGGAAAACGTTGGAAAAAGGAGGTCGTTGAAAAAACTGCCAGAAGTAAATGGCTAACCCCTCACCATGCTGCAAGGTAAGAGCAACGAGATTTAAAAAGGAAGAAAAACGTTCGAGACAGGAAAACTGATGTAGCCGATAAACAAATACAGTGAAATACACCCAAGCTTGAGATAAAGAGAAGAAATATGCACTACTGTTAGTACATCTACTAGTATGCAGGAGTGAGGAAAATGCTCTGGGATATATGAAATTCAAACAAATCATAACATGTTGGATGTAGGTTGAAATTTGATATTTTTACAAGTAGGTTCTTTAAAACCTGTAGCAAATTCTATAACTTACATTCAATTAATACTATTTATACATTAGTATAAAAAACTAGAAATTGTTTGGAAAGTAATAATAATAATATAATAATAATAATAATAATAATAATAATAATAAAACTAATATTAGTAATAATGCCACTGGTTTATGTCACCCCTGTATAGTTATTTCGAAACATAAAATACGTAATTTTGTATCTATATAATAGTAATACTACACTGTAGATAAAGACAAGAAAAAATGACAATAAAATATTAATAACAATAATTCCAAATGTTTGTGTCTACCGTCTATAAATCTTTCAATGCTTTAATACCTGATTTTTCTAACTTCATTATACGACACAATCCTGCAGTGCAAGGGCGTCCTTAATAACCATTATATTGTGTATCTAATATTAACCAAATAAATAATAGTAACGATAATAACTGCTTTAAATAATTATCTAAGCAATTATTTATTTAATGTGATATTATTAAATAATCTATTTTTAAAGTACCAAGAAGAGAGAGTTCAAAGACTGTCGCAGGCAACTAATTTCAGTCCGTTATAATTCTATGAATATAAGAATATTTCTCCAGCATCTATTGTCTGTAGCCTCAACTTATTTTGTACGTGAGATCCCCTTCTATTATAGTAGATGGGTTTATTGAGTCAGCTGCACCTACCTTTCCACGCAGGATAAACGTCACATGCTTGATGTAAGGCACAATGTCTTGCTTTAAGCCTCCTAATTTACAGGAAGAACGAAAAACGTTCCTTCCTCTCCCAGGCGCGGATCCAGACTTCTCTTTTGGGAGGGGTCAGGTATGGCTCAAGTGCATTTCGCAAAAGGGGGAGGGTACAGAATGTAATAACATATATTGGACGTATGTTATACGTACATCAGATTTACTTCATTATATTATAAATATATTAGAAATTCAATATCCAATAATCACTTATCAGATATCAGCTTACTATTGTTACAATCATCACTCTATCCCCTGGGGGGAGGCAGGTGTAACGAATTTTAACGGTTAACCCCCAATTTTTGTTGCAGTTTCGAATTCTGCCTAAAAAAATATATCGATTTTATTCAGTACATTTGTTTTAAAAAATGAACAATTATAAAGTTATCAACAATAACTTTCAAATTAGCATAAAAACTTTTATTTGATGCAATATGAAACAATTTGTGAAGAAACTTACATGGGAGAAACATGTAAATCGCGTGTAATGAAAAATATAATAAATTGCAATTAATAAATATGTATACATGCATTTAATAAATAAATAAATAAAGTAAATATACTTTATTTTTCTCACAATTATTTTTCTCATTTTCATTTTTCCTTTTTTTACATTTTTTTCGTTTATTGTGCTCTTTCGTTTATTAATAAATTTGCACCACATTTGAATCCCCTTCACTGGCAATTCTTCTATAACAATGTTGTTAACTTCATTATCATTTTGGGGACAACTACACCGAGACATACAAACATCTAATAAATTTAATTTAATGCAGCATTTAATATGTTGCAAATAACTGATCTGATTCCTTTCGCATTGCCAAAGTGCTTTGTATAATTAAAACCCAAATAAAGTAACATCATTACAATACTCTTCATCAAGAATGAGAGCTGTCAAAAGATACTTTTGATACCGGATTCGGACTCAGCGAAGCAAAACATTCAAATAACACATTTTAGGCGTCAGACTCTATCCTCGCTCGTAAGCGGAATCTGTAATTCTCTAACGGATTTGGGCTCAGCGAAAACAAATATTCAAATACGGTCTTTTAGTACTGGCAAAGCTACAGAGTAATCTGGGAGCCTTATAATACCCAAATTATTTTTCTATAAAATCTGTCGTTGTGTGCCATTTTTCAATGTTTTTGTTACTGAATCGTTGAAGAAAAGTAAATGTGTTCGACTCCTTTTCCCCGTTTACGCGCGAATGAATGAGCAGGGCTGCAGAAATACACTCTTTGGGGCCGGTAGCTGAGCGAGGAGTCTGCCAGTGGATAGACATCGGCTGGCTCTGCCGCGCATGTGCACGAAAGGGCGTGCGCTATCTCCCTTTACTTGCATTTGCTGGGCAAAGAGCCCACCTGGAGCCTAGACTCTCGGTAGGCACATACTTGTACAGCAATGCACGCCGACGTCTCGACCAGGCAAATTCACCTCATCACCTCACGTTTGTGGAAAGTAGAGTTGTGTGATTTTGATGTTTTCTTTACGAACCAATTAATGAAGCTAAAGATATAGTACTGCAGACAATGTCCCACTGACTATGCGTCAGTCTCATAACTTCTAAACAGTTAACCATATCGAAATGCAGATTTCGCTCAACAATGCGGAATCACGAGTCAAGTAATATGCCGCGAAATAGTAATATACCGTGTTAGAAATGAAGAGACTATTGAAATCTGCATCAAAGTAGAGATGAATATGAACGAACTTTCGGGGTGAGAATTATTTGAAAGATACAAAATTGTATTTTTAAAGTTATTGATACAGTAGTGACTCAGATGGACTACATGTTTCAAGATTTCGAAAACTTTCATTTTATTGAATTTCTTGACGAAAAGCAGTTTGCACCTACAAAGCGTCCTTTCGTTGAGAAAAGTTTTTTTTCTAATTAAACAATATCCATTACTGACAATGAGCATCCTCGAAATGAACTGACAAATGTATACATTAATAATGCAAAATACATGCCTGCAGTTTTTTTTGCTGAAGTATTTGTTAGACAAATAAGTCTAGGAAAAAATATCAAGAGACGGTTCGGTTGATACAACTCAGTCTAACTTTCCCTTTATGTACAACATTATGTGAAAAGAGTATGATTACAATAAAATGTTAAGACATTCCTGAGAAATTCCACGGGAAGTTAACTGTGCAGAAACGAAAGCTTTAAAGAACAAATTATAGAAGTTTTTGTTGAATAAAAAAACGATGAATGGACCTAATTTACAAAAAATGTAAGATAAGATTTCAGAATACCCAACTGCATGACTCTAGCTTCGCCACTGTATTTAGGCGTCAGACATTGTCCTCGCTCATCAGCATATAAAATTCTCTAACTTTAATACTTTTCGAAATCTTTACCACTGACCCTGTTGATAGCCTTAACTTGTGCTGAAAGCGGCTTCTTACGTTCTTACAAAACTAGAACGGCATCAGACTTCAATGATCAAATTAGGTTCGCCGTTACTGATTACATTAAGCATTTTTAGGGGAAAAAAACATTGAGTTCGATAGGAGTTCCTATATTGAATTGAGTGTATCATCGAAACTGAATTCTAAACAAACATCTGTAAGCAAGATTATTGCCAATTTTATACACGTACCATTATTATTACTACGTTTAGCTAGTTCTATTTCCTTTGATACACAGTTGTGACTTTAAGCTGAGTCCATGTGTTGACGTCCATTTTCCCCACGTTTCTCTCGTCCAATTAGTGACAAATATTCACATTAAGTGGCAACACTAGCAACGCACGGTGTATTTGTTTTCGACTTAAGATATGTTACTGGTTAGATATATTTCTGTCTACTAAAAATACTTTTAAAGTGATCTTAAACACACGTATGTTTTTATACAAATTAAATTCCAATTTGTATATAAATTCGTTGTTTCAGCACTGCTAAATTTTAGAAATTTCTAGAATTGTGTGAAAATATCTGAAAATGTCTCAAAAAATGTCTTGGTCAGTCCCGAATCCGAAGGGACACTGGAAAGTTTACAGTTTCTCAGTGTTTTTTTAAATATGTTAGAATTTCTCACAAAATTATGATGGTTCATCATTGAGGGGGGGGTCATGACCCCCGTGACCCCCCCTGGATCCGCGCCTGCCTCTCCCTGTCTTCACAGTTGTTTTCACAAATGTTAAATCATGATATTCGGTTTTTCATTAGACCGTCGTTTTACGACCTGTTGCAACTGCTGCATTTCTCTGTATTGATATCAATGGTATAATAAATGAAAAAAGTGAGTTTTTTTACATAAGACCTTGTGCGGTTACCACGTTGATATTCTCAAACAAAACATATGACGCTTAACGCTGCGCATTTTATGATCTCGTTCTTATTTGTTTTTTAATGAAGTTCTTTGGAATTATACTTTCAGAGTGTACACATTTCATGCAATAGAATGACATATCAAGACAGGATAGAAGATGATATTTATCAACTTTTGTGTGTTGTTGCCGAGAGCACAGATTGAAATGACAGAATGTTCAATCTGTTCAGATGTCGAGCACGACCGCAAGTGATAGAATCGAAAGTAGGGAGTGACGGGTTTCTAAAGGAGGGAGGAAGCGAAGGAAGGAAAAAGAAGACGTATCCGAAAGAAAAAGAAGGCGTGAATGCACGGCCGCAGGTGGAGGAGAAGGAAGTCGACGGGTGCACAAAAGGGCAGCGCGCGGCGCTGAATAGGCGTCAATCACGGCCGCCGGGAGCGCCACCGGCGCGCTGCGTGGCGCCAGTGCCCGGAGCGGACCGCGCAGAGGACAGAGAGAGGAGTGGGAAGGCGAAGTGGATACGGGAGGAGCACGAAAGGTGAAGGGGAAGTAAGATGGCTAGGGTGGGGGGCGGGCAAGCGGAGGCGAGAGGTGGGTGTCGGAGGACGGTGAAAGGAAAGAGGCGTGAAAGACTGCGGTAATGGGTAAGAGGAAGTGGAAAAGGGTCAGAGGTGGTGATGGGTGGAGGACAGTGGCGAAGGTTGGTGGTGGTAGGCAGAGGGTGACAGAGGTGGTGAGGGGGCGGAGGATAACGGACGTGGTGGAAGGTGGTCAGAAATGATGGAGTATGCGGAGGGAGACGGAGGGTAGCAGGAGGTAGAGGAAGAAGGCGGAGAGTAGGTGGGGGAAAAGAGGGGCAGCAGAAAGGACGCAACGGAGGCGACGGATGGCGACTGAGGGCGACGGAGGGCAAAGATGGGCAATGGAGGGCGGCGGAGGGAGACGAGAGTGCGCAGGGCGGCGGTGGCGGCGGATGGTAGCGCGGAGGGCGGCGGAGGCGGCGGAGGGCGGCGGAGGGCGGCGGAGGGCGGCGGAGGGCGGCGGAGGGCGGCGGAGGGCGGCGGAGGGCGGCGGAGGGCGGCGGAGGGCGGCGGAGGGCGGCGGAGGGCGGCGGAGGGCGGCGGAGGGCGGCGGGAGGCGGCGGGAGGGCGGCGGAGGGCGGCGGAGGGCGGCGGAGGCGGCGGAGGGCGGCGCGAGAGCGGCGGAGGCGGCGGAGGGCGGCGGAGGGCGGCGGTGGGCGGCAGAGGAGCGGAAAAGGGCGACGTGGGAATTCGGAGGGTGGCTATGAGAGGAGAGGCAAATGGTGATGAGAGGAAATAGTGTGATGGAGGTAGAACAGGAGTCCGGCGGGGGCGCAGGCGGAGGCGTAGACGGCGCAGCGGACGAAAGGAGGAAGGCCAGGGCTTCCCTCGAAGAGCGCGCGGCGCCGCGGCGCGTCGTGCCGCTTTATGCGGGCTGCCTGCTCCAGAGGACGCCTGCGGAAAAATGTCAGGAAGGCAGATTTACACCGCTGAGGTGTGGGCGGAAAGGGAATTGTGACGTCGGCGGAGACGAGGGCTTTGATTTACGCGTTGCCTTTCAGGAAAACTGCAGAGTCAGAAGTCCTCGAAATTCCACTTCCTCTATGTATGTTTCTCGATTTCACTTTTACACGCCGTTGGATGCAGGAACTCTTTTGAAAATAAGATTGTGTTCGTACATAAACGTATTAGCATCTTGGAGACATTAAAACACAGCGATTTTCAGATATCGCTGATGTAATTAAGTAAAAAACCAATGATATGCTTAACCTGCCATCAGCTTCTTTGTGAATACTTTCAAATTAGAAAATGAATCTTTGTTGACAGTACTTTAAACATTTATTTGTTCATATTCTATTGGTCAGTTACCTAACATTGATACGTAAAAAGTTGTCTATACTTCTCCATATAAATGATGTTTATGTTGTAAATAAATTGTAATCGTTTTACGTGCATTAGCGTTTAGAGGACTATATTGACGAATGTATTGATTGATTGAATGATTGAATATTCGTCGAAAGAACTTCGCAATGGTATTTAAAAATAGTGAATGATGTGTAGTGGTGGTGTAGTTATGTGTACTGGTGGTATATGGTAAAGTAGTGAATGAAAAACTGGTGAATGAAACTTGATACTCAAATTTCTTGATTACATACACGAAATGAGAAAACTAAAGCAGGAGGATGAGAGAAATTAACTGACGTTTTATCGGAAAATGAGGGAAAAGATGGAACTTGTTCTGAACCCTGATGTTGATAGCAGCAATTACATTATAAACTTCATTCACTTAACTAGGCTAATCCGTTTCCTAGTTAGAAAACTAAGTTTCCGTGACAGAATCGATTCTTTTCTGGACCGTAATTCACCGAAGTTTCTATAGCTCGTAAGAACACCTTGAATTTATGTATGTCTATAATATTAAATACAGCTTTCCATTTTTACAGAATACAAGCGAAATAATCAATAAGAAACTCTCTTAATTTATTGTTCAAGCTTGAGTTCTTTTGTTTTCTCCAGTGAGCGTTTGTTCGGCGCGTCAACTACTAAAATGGTCAGTTCCGGTAGTGCTGTATTTCGCATTTCCTTGAGATGGTGGTCTTCCTCTCCTGATAAAGCGTGATATTCGGTGCAGACCTACACCAGCTCAGCTTGCGGGATTCATCCCCAGGTATCTCCAACAAAATGCTCCGGCCGGGACAACCCAAGCTCCTTATTGGTCTCCCGACACAAAAAGTACAGCAGTCCATGGAAGTGTGGGTTTATAAAAGAATTCGGGGATGGGTGTGAGTGTGACGCAAGGATGAAAAAGGAATATTGGGCGGTGTTCGTGTTCCATTTTAGGATACTGCTCCAAGTATTCACTTCATATCAGAAACTACAGAAAAAGTGGGTCGCTAGAATTCTCCTCCAGACCATGACTGACTTCGATCCAGCTATAACCGGCTTCAGTGGCTATAGACTCAACAGTTGTTGATACTGCGCCTGTGACAAAGATGACCTAGTATTCGAGTCCCAGCGGTGGCAGGATTTTCGACACTTGCTACAAAGGTAGAGCGGTTACTGCTGATGTCTGGAGAAGAATTCTAGCGATAAAAACATGCACTGCTCTTTCAGAATTAATGACCTTACCTGTTGACGCACCTGAAAACACTAATCAATCAATCAATTCACGATCCAGCTACGTATGTATGGGGCTTGTGTCAAAATTCTGCCCCCGTAGGGACTTAAATTCTACAACTGCTCGGTTAACGATGCTGCTGAGGCAACGTTATTTACACTGAACTGTCGCAAATAGCATTTAATTGTTGGATGTCTATTATTTCAACTGTCGACACTTGTCTTAAACTCACGAAACACAAGCGAAACACTCTATAAGAGACCATTATTCCATTGTTCAAGCACGAGTTCCCTGTATTTGTTTTCCTGCGAGTTTGACGGCTGAAATTACACCCTTTCAGAGGCTGCAGGTGACGGAGGCACGCGCTGGTGAAACTTGGAGAACATGTTACCTAACACGCTGCGCACGTTGAATCGGCCACAGCGAAGAACTCACTCGAGACTTCATGTCACGGCGGGCGCGAGCGTTGGCCTAGGCCGGGATTCGGGTTTCCTGAAAACTTGGCACGTCCCCGGAAGGAGCCGGCGTATCCCCGAGGGGGTGTGGAGGAGCTGGCGGAGTTGGGGGGAGGGCGAGCAGAGGAAGCGTTTCGGACGGGGTGGCGACACCGCATCGACCGTTGGCGGAACCACGGGGAGGAAATTAAGTGGGGTTATAATACGAGGGGTAGAGGGTTTTCTTCAAAACGTCACGCTTGAAGAAAGTGAAATACATTGTAATATATCTATAAAGAAAGACCTATAAAGAAAAACTACCAATATTGTAGACATTTCTTCGTTTGGTTGCCTATTCCGATTCACGAACACCACTCTCCGTACAACGAAAACTCTCTTTAATGAATTCAAATACTCGGTTCCTTGAGTTTCGTTGTAAAGAGTTTATTTTATTATCACATAAGCTAAATTGCTGACAGAGAGTTCAATAATTATCTCTAAAATCTAAAAGTTACTAACAAACGTACCACTTTAATTTACAAGTTCTCAATTACACATTTTTTTGTGAGAATAATTCTGGGAAATAAGTGAAATTAATGAGACAAGAATTGGAGCAGTGAAAATGCATTTCTGGTCTTAGTGAAGTATACCCTAATTTCAGAAGGAGACGAAATTAAGGCGACAAATATTGGTACTGATCTAATGAATAAATAGAATCGAGATGGCGCAAATACCTGATAGGGTGATAAAGACTGCTGTTCAAAAGGAGTTTGGAAATTGATACCAACACCTGAAGAAAAAGAGGAAAGCGATTAAATGCTAGAAAGACAAATTGAGGAGGCAATGGACGTTCACTAAAAATGATCGGTAGGAGAAGAAGAAGTAGAAATTATGGCGAGAGAAGGCGCCAGCTAGAACAAAACTCGGCATTCCTGTACGAGTAAAATCAAATTTGGTGAATGTCAGAAATGTCACAGAATTGTTAAATATTTTCAACAAGTTCTGTGAGGTTTGTTACGATTAGTATTATGAATGCGGAAAGAAAAGAGGTAAGAAAGATCGCTCGCGGTTCGTGTCCTTTTTTTGAAAACTGTTCTGGCATTCGCCTGCTGTTAATCGGAGGAACTTCCGAGAATACGGATCAGAGCAGCCGGCCGCTTGAATTCTTCTCCAGATCGACCTAGCCATGTTGCTAATGTCGAAATCCTGCCACCGTCTAGGACCTCCGGCAAGAGCCACTGCAGTGGCATCAGTGCACGCTCTGAGCCACTCAGCCGGTAAATTCGCAGAGGAGCGCAGAGATGACTGAAATGCCTCTGGAAAACAGAAGCTCGGGACTTCAAGAAGTACTGAGAGCCCGAAGGACACAAGCAGCACAAACAACTATGTCGTTGTGGCACTCAAAAGCACGCTGAGAGTGGAGATCAGAACTACTTTCGGGGAGTGAAGTGGTAAGAACAGGGTAGAGCGAAGCGGGTGTCTAGCGAACGCGATGAGCGCGTATGTGAAACCGAGAACTTCCAAGGCCCTGACACTCGCGACCCAGAGGGGCCTTATGCTCTACTATTGACATGCATTTGAAGGAGTATTCAAAAGATACGTAATATTATCGGAATTCATTTTTTGCAAAATAGTTTGTAAAATTATATACTACACACGTAAACAGGATTGATTGTTTTATGTAAAAGGTGTATATGATAATTTAATTCTATTTAAATGAATCCTAAATCATTCTAAAAGTGATGCCGTTGCCAATTATTCAATTTTTTTTCATTTTAGCATTAAGATGTGGATGTACAGGTAGTTCGTAAAATATATTTCTGACACATGTAAACAGTTGATGTGAAGTACATATTCAAGAATTATTCAAATTTATTTATCTAGAAAAAATTGGTATTTTACATTAAAATTACGATTTTAGTGGTGGCTATTAAAAGTAGTTAACCGCGCAGAGAAGTGTTTAGAGCCTGATATAACGATGGTGACTATTTATCGTACTGAATTATACAGAAACGGCAATGTTCTAAGTATGTAATAAAACTGAATAATACTAAGAAGCCCGTTTAAACAACGGCACTAGCCAAAGGTGTCGTTGAGCAAATTAAAATTTAAAAAATCAATATGGAATTACATCTCTCCATGCTGCGATTCTTGTTTATCGTCTCCATGCTGTGGTACTCCTTTGCTCCTAAATAAGTGCTAACCTGCTATACTTCTGTGGTAAGGGAGGAAGAGGCTGGTGGAAAGAAAACAATGGTTGGCCCACAACGAAGTGACGGGTAAGGTCAATGGTTTGCCTTTCTTATAGAAAAAATGACCATATAACGACTTTGGTGATTTGAAGCGAAGCAGTGTATACTTTAGCAATAAGGAAGCAAGCGAGCAAAAATTTACAGATACAACCAATAGCTCCAGCAATGGCTCTACGGGCGCAACATAATTTACAACAACACAAAAACAAGACACAAAACACAACACAACAAAAAAAGTGTGGCAAAATTAATTTGGGCAATAATCGATTAAACAACTGCTCTAGATAAAGGATGCCATTGGAGTAAAAATTAATTTAAAAAATCAATAAGAATCCATCTCTCTATGCATTAGGTACTCGGTTATTTCCCATAAAAAACTCCTCAGTTGTTTGCCGTCCAGAAGGGCATTGTTCTCCCACGAAAACACAACCGTGGAATCCCTTTACGGGGCGGCGCGACCAACATCGGGAGCCGTGGCTGGCGCGGGGGCGGCGGGCGGCAGGCCGGTCCTCGTGGGGGCCACTGGCAAATTAATCCGGCCGGTCCTCGCGCCGCGCCGCCGCCCCGACTCGCCGAAACAGAGAGCTCTCAATGGAGCACCCGCTCTCCACGCGGGTGGCTCTTGTGGCAGTGGCAATGGCTGCAGCCGAATCGTCTCGTGCCGAGCTGTAGTAGAACTGCAGTTGGAGCACTCGCAGCGATGGAGGGGATAGGTCAGTGGTAGACGGATGGAGTCGTATCGTCTTGACGTCTGTCGAGTGAAAAGCTGGACTTGGAGCACTCGTAGCAGTGGAGATGGAACGAGGGCGGTGGTTAATGTGGATGGAGATGAATCTTCTCGCAATTGTCCAAGCGGATATTATAAAAATTCAGCATCCTCTTCAAAATATTACTCCAATCTAAATACAATGAATCATTCTACAACCCAACCTTCTTAAATTACTTTACAAGAAGAATCAAAAAAGTTCTCCTGCTAAATATATGGTGACGTGCCAATACCTTACTTTACTTAATGTAAATTTTGAAGTTGCCTTACATCATGAGAAATGTAACTAAGATTGGTGTTAACGAAGTGTTTTGTAAATTTATGAAATGTAGTGTACGAATTATGTTTAAAAAGTAACAATAAAAATAACTAATAAAAAAGTGGTCGCAGCAGTAGAAACTAATGCGATTGAGAAAGAAAAGATCAGTGGCGAAAATCGACGGATCAAGTCCGCCATGTCTTCAGTCGAGTAACAAAACGGAACTCAACGACTTGTAGCGACGGAGTTGGAAGAGGTCGGTGGTTGATGCTGGAGTCGAATCGTGTCTTCTGTCGAGCGAAAACATGGAAATGTTAATAATACTGTTTTAGACAATAGTGAGGGATGTGACGACGTATTTTATTAGGGTTATTTTTATAACTAAAGCTGATAGTCATGATGCTACTTATTTTCAAATATATATGTTGTTAGAGAAGCTATAATTAACATTGCTCTTTTGTTGCAAGTGAGTTGTGTCCTTGAACTGAGGCTTTCAATTCCGGCCGTGCATGATTGGATGGGTAAGTTTCTGTAGTGAAACAATATTAAGCTTTTCAATGAGCAACTAACAGGCTACTGTTAGCCAACATACAGTAATATGTTGACTGAAATACATTGACCGGGTTTAGAAAAAAGTTTCCGGAAAATTTATTTGCAAGTAGAGGAGAATTTAAGACTTGTAATTAGTAAGTAGAAGTAACACTCTGCGGGCTGCCGTAGGCATAAACATAAATAATTACTGACAAGAATGTTGACAATACAACAAAGAAACTGAAAAAAAATTGATAATATGTAGTTATTTTCATAAATATTCGATTTCAATAAATCGTACTGAATCATTCGAAATTTATTCGAAAATCATTCGAAATGTTTAATTACAAAAACATTATTTATTCCCCTTTAATTTTTATTTTTCTCTTTCAACAGATTGTACTAGAAGTGACAAATTTAGAGCTGGAAATGAGAGAATTCTAATTTCTAGGATAATCTCCAAACAAAGTATAAAAAAGTGGAGAAGGAACGAAGCAGCGTTGGAGCAGTCTTCTAGGCCATAGGGATGTATACATTCTGTACATTCGAACAGAAGCTGCCAATTACCTGAATTTATTACATCAATTGCGACGATGGGGAGAGGTGTGTCTGCGGCCAATAACGATGCCCGCTGTGGCGTCGGAGGCTGCGACTATGTTGGGATCTGTTGAGCGGCGGCGCGATAGAGTCAACCATGCGGCGAGAGCGAAAGTATTTCAAGTACCTCCCCGAATGGCACTCATGGTGCTGCAAAAGCGCGTAATTTCTTAAAAAAAAGTCGGACGGCTGCGACTTATTTTAATATGTCCCGCAATCAAAGTGTTGAGTGTACAAATTATAATTCAAAACTATGATTAAAACTGATTCAAATTAGCAGTCAAGTGAATAAGTGCATTTTACAACGAAATAAGAAGAAAAAAAGATTTCATTTCAAACGTATAAAGAATGGTACCAAAAAGGAATTAATAACTGAGGCCACCTTCTAATACAAAGAAGAATGTACTCTTCAGACATCTCAAAGCTCTCTGTGAATAAAAAGCCACAAGGCATCATGATATGAATGACTTCAAAGGCCTGCTTTCCGAGAAATATTACCGTACGTAGTGCATTTGTCGTCGAGCCGGAAATAATATCAAGATTCTAATGTAGTTCTTTGAAAACAGCAATTTTGAAGTTTAAAGAATTTTAAAAGAAATAATTGTTTACAGAAAAAATGAAGTTTATCCCAAACAACAACTCATCCAATGATTACAACCAGGAAACACTAAAAATGTGAATTACTTTCCTTTGAAACCCCAACGTTCCGACATACGTTTTAATATAATTGGTTTAAAAAATTAAAAAAATTTTAAAGAATAGCGCTCAAAAACATGCGTTTATGTCGATCAACTAAATCATTTTTTAAACATGTGTTATTTCAACTTTAATATTGTATCACTTGTTTGTACTTGGCATATCTTTAAAAATGAAGAAACATAGTGCCTTTCGACTGATATTACGTTCTAACCAAACATTATATTTTGCTAGATGAAAAAATATGTTTATGTTGTCCTGAAAAGGCTCTCATAAAGCAAAGAGTAGCAGTCTCGTGTAGCATTAGCTTCCAGTCAAGTCCGTAGTTCGTCTCAAGTCTTGCCACTGTATAGACACATCAAAAAATGTTGTGCGATCTCGGCTATCGGTGCGGCGACTTGTGCGGCTCCAAACAAGGTCCGCACGTGTTCGCCCCGCCCGCTCCGCCCGCCCGCCGCTCTGCCCTCGCGCCCGCGGCGACGATGGGAGAGGTGTCTTGCGGCAATAACGATGCCGCTGTGGCGTCGGAGGCCTTGCGACTGGCGACGGGAGCGGCGGCGCGATAGAGTTCAACCATGCGGCGAGAGCGAAAGTATTTCAAGTACCTCCCCGAATGGCAACTCATGGTGCTGCAATAGCGCGTACTTTCTCGTGTTGTTTGTAAAACGGTTTCAAATAATAATAACCAAGCTGTGCAAAAAATGTAAACTTTTTGTACTGAATTTCAGGTTTATTGGTCGCGGTAAGCGACAGGCTCTTCATCTGAAGATCGCTTCATTCTTCAGTTCATTATTCTAGCTCATCTTCTAACAAGTGCTATCATGCGCTAAAAACGTGTTGGGATGGGATTTGACTGGATGACCATGTATTCTAAGGCCTGCTCGCAGAACATTTCACCACCAAATCTTTCAACGGTTAGACGTTTTGAAATACGAAATAAAAAGTCACAATTTCAATAGCACAGGCATCCAAACTTGTATTTTGGTGACGATCTCAATATCCATTTTTACAACATAATATAATCTACAGCGTCAAACTCCTTTACATTCAGTTTAAGAGGAAGTCAAAAATAGATATGGAACCTCACGGCGGTAGCGTGTAGTTAAAATTAATAGAAATATACTTTCATGGGGTCAGGAACTTGTCCTTTGTTAAATGTCCAAAATAAAGTTTTAAAAATGGTCCTAAAATCTACATTCATAACTGATTAAAGGGAAAAAAAATAATAAATTGTAAAGAAGGTCGTAAAAGTAATGGTAAGGACGCCAGCCAAAACAGTTATTGAGATGATGGAGAGAAGAAATAAAGGTTCCTGTCATGAGGCGATAAGGTAAGAAATTCAAGTGTGCCAAACAAACAAGTTTGTGCTGTAGAGTTGCTGTGATTACAAATTTTAACTCTTGCAGAAGTGCCTGATTCCTCTCAAACATTGAAGATTGCGGTAGGGTTGCTTCGGTGAAAATGTCACGGCAGTGTCAACATCGCCACTGGTGATTCGACAAAATGAATAATTCCTTAGACGTCAATGCGTCAGAGAAAGCGTTATTTCATGGTACCAATAACTCGCGCGATTTTGAGAACCAAGATTAGTGACATCTTGATCATGGCGATGGTGGAAAGTATTGTGAAGTTGGTCCGGTGGAAAGCATGCTCCATGTCTTCGAGCCTCGTAGCTTGGTAACTAACGCTAGGACTCTTCTGTTGATAGCATCAGTGAGTCGTGATGAAACAGGCAATTCAGTTCGGGAAATAGTCGAGACTGTTTTACAAAGAAATGATGCGTTGACAATGAATCACTGTAACATCATTTTTTTGTTGTAACATTTTTTTCCGTGAGCAACTTAATCAGAAAGATTAAAACAATTTCACTTGAATTGAAGACGCGTGTGTGACTGTGGGTTTCTTGTACAACATTGCTGGCATCGATGCGTCAGGAAAAGGTGGTGAAAGGACGTCATTCTGAAGTCATGGTGATGACTTGGATGGGTTGCGCCTTTGGAGTCGGTTGAAATCAGAGATCAATATGATTGTGGTGAAGTTGGGAAATCTGGAGAAAGCCAACAGTGACGATGGCATGTCGACAAGCGGTTGAGAGGTAAGAAAAGGTAGGCGGGTATTATTAAATAAATGACTAATTCTTTTGTATTCGGGCTCATCATAATGCTCCGGTCAGTAGTTCATGTTTTCATCACGGAAGATGGCAGTGGTTTTTTCTGCTAAATCTCAGAACCGACGCCGACTTACAGCCAGCTTGCGGGTCTCCCCATCAAGGTATCTCAGCCAGCTGGGGATCGCCAAAGCCCGGGCAAGCTCTAAGCCCCCGACTAGACCTCCGGGGGACGTCGTCCGTAGTTTCTAGTGCATGAAACTGGAAGTGTATCTAAAGTGAGAGCAAGGGCTATGGATGAAGGAAATATAGTGGCGTTATTCTAGTTGATTCCCTGACATTGGGCTGGATTCTGTGTGGCGGAGTGTTGGTGGCCTGAAAAGTGCCTGGTGACGTCGGCTATTAGACGTCGATAATTGTGGCCTGTTGCGAGCGATCGTTTGTTAGGTCTGCTTCGACATTCACTTGGTATTGGTTGGAGAAACAACATAAAAACTATGTTATACGAGACCAGAGCAGCCGGTCTCAGAATTCGCCTCCCGACTGCGAACGTCTTAAAATCGACCTATCTTTCCAGCTAGTATCAAAAAGTCTGCCACTCAGGACTCGAATCCTAGATCTTCCCTGTCAGAGACACTAAGTGACATCAGTGATTCTCTGATACAGACGGATTCTAGTGAAGATGCGGTGCCTTAATGTGCTGGTATGGCGGCATTGGTTGTCGATAATTCCTCTCCAAAGGAGAAACGGGCACTGATTCTCTTGCCGAAAGGTGAGTGTCCTCCTCGAGGTGAACGCATTTTCAGTTGGGGGGAGTTTTCTGTCAAAGAAAAGTGGTTACAGTCCCACCAAATTCAGTAGTCCCTTCAGTAATGTAGAACATTGCGTAATGATTATACTAGTAATACTGTCTGTTTCCCGACCATATTAGTTGAAAAAATTCACAAGTATGTCTGGTCTGTTCCTCTGCATTTCACGTTTATTAATATTTTAGTTTTGTATACAGTGTTTCTTCAGCGATTTATGATACTAGGAAAACCAGCCAAACGTTGTCTGCCCTTCACTCTCCCTCTTTTCCCTCCATCAACGCATCTCAGTCTCTCTCTCTCTCTCCCTCCCTCCTCATCCTGCCCTGTCTGTCTCTGTCTTTTCCGCTTCTTTCCCTCTCATTCACATGTACTTGCAAATTCTGCACGCTCTGAGCAAGTGAGGTAATATCGGGAAGCACCGTACCAGCAAAAATGTAATAGAATGTTCAGGAAGAGTTCATCTGTAGATTATAATGTGAGAAACGTTCTTGTGAGTTGTTGGTCTCAAAATTTTAGTTTTTAAAGCCCTAGAACGCCTCGTTTAGGAGTTATTTAACGATATAGATCCACAATATGCTGCCGAGTGTGTTGCAGGTTGCATATGTGACGTGGATATGTAGTGAATATGTAGCGCTATGTAGTGGATTTAACAGCATTAACAACACATAATCCTTCTCGGTGAAAAACCACGTAGAAGTGCCAACTTTCATGAAGATCGGTTCCAACAGTGTGGAGTTTGCTATTAGATACATACCAACATCCGTTTTATATATATATATATTATATATATATATTATATATATATACATACACATATATAATATATATATATATATACACACTTAAATTATGTGTTGTTTTTCGAGAGCTTGTGTTATTCCCTTTTCTGTCGACGCAAGGAAAAGATAAATTCCACGGGCCGAAGGACCTGGAGTTATATCATGCGTATATCCTGTGACACTGACCAACGTCAGGATCTGTCGAACTTTCCTGACCGTCCTTTGTGATTCGTCTGGAAAAACTTGGGGACCAGCAGAGATAAATGAATGTCCATGTGCAGACGATCCAGGCGGTTAGAGTTCGTGAGTGTTGGTACAGATTCGTCTCAAAGTTGATTTAGATTCGCTTGAGTGAATTGCTTGAGCGTCCTTTCAAATTCGGTTCAACGCTGAAGCATCGGCCGAGAAGAGTTTGCTGAAATATCTGTTGAGAGACAGCGACTGGTTTATCATCAATCGGAGGCGGTTGAGCTGTGGTGGAGAATTGATTGAGCTTCGAAGTGTTGAGCCTTGATTCAGAATCGATTGAGCGTCGCTTCAAATGGTCGGTTGAGCGTCCGTTGTAGCTGCCCGTCGGTTGAGCGTTATTCAAAGATGGTTGAGCTTTGAAACATAGTTGAGAATGATTGCTAAAATATCAGTCAGAGACCATTCAAGATAAGTTTCCAGTTCCAAGAGGCGGTTGAGGATTGGTTCAGAACTGATTCAGCTTCCACTCGAAGTCGGTTGAGCCTTGATTTAGAATCGATTCAGCGTCGCACCAAATGACATGCCCGTCTGTTGAGCGTCCATTCGAAGTCGGTTGAGCTAGTGTGTGGGCGTCGGTTGAGCATCGGCGGTTGCGGCGCGAGGTGCAGAGGAGACGGCGACGCCGGGCGGCGTCCGATGGAGCCATCTGTAGTGCGTCCGCCGGCGCGAGCCGCGCATTAGCATGGGGGCCTCCGCCTCGCGGGTGTCGACCGCCGCCGCCGCCGCCCCCACCGCCACCGCTCGGCTATGCGCGCCGGCCGCCGCCCAATTCCAGGAGAGGGTTTACGGCGCGTGAGGCGCGCGCCGCCGCCGCCGCCGGCACCGTGCCCAGCGCCGACGCCACTTAGCGCGACGGGGCTTCCCTTGTAAGAGATGGATGGGCTCCCCTTTATTGAGTGCGGTTCCGAGATGTGTTGACGGAACGCCCGCATTCTCTTCATAATATTTTTATTAGAAAAGAATGTACGATATACGCGTGAAGAGACGTTTCAAAATAACAACACAAGAGTTTAGGGCGGGAATATGTTCACTCGAAATTGTAATCTGACTTTGGTGTTCATTCCGCTAGTTGCGTTCGCGGGCGCGATGTGGGCCTATGAAGTAAGACTTAAACTTTGAGTTTTCACATTCTTAACCTACGCTCTTGTGGAGTAAATACATAGTTAACACATTATTTTATCAGTTGCTCCCACAGTCGTAACACTGCGATATAACTGTCTTCACTGCGATCAATGCGATTTAATCCTATCACTGCAATTGGGACTGTGAAACAAACTAGTAGGAAGGTGATGAACTTTCTATTGAGTGCAGATATATGATAGGAAGATAATTTTACGCTTTCCTTAGAACAATATAAAATATATCATTAAAGAACGATGGCGGTTGGGTATGCATAAACAAATTTTCGCTCAATATCTGAGCTATTTACGACAACACAACTGAGGAATTTGATCCTAGTGAT